>CM037084.1:63756633-63785448 GCA_020882725.1 Aphelinus certus | reverse complement strand
GTGGGTTGCGTAGCTACGTACGTTCGGCGCGGTTGCGGACCGCGAGATCAATATGTATGTCGGCCTGGCGGCGGTGGCTGCGGCGGTGGCGGGGGAGGCGGCCAGGCCGAGGCTCCGATTGGCCGGCCCCGCGGCCACGCCCACTCCCACACACGGGCGAGCCTCGGCCCCCCCAGACCGGAGAGACGCCGAGAGCCAGCCGCCCGAGAGCTGTCTCTCTCTTTCTCTCCCTCTCTCACTCTCTCTCTCTCTCTATCCCTCGCCGTGGAGCCGAATTCGCTCGAATCATCGAAAATTGAAAACCGCCGAAGCTAACACGCGCGCGCCGCGATAGAAAGCACGCCTAGCTCTCTCTCTCTTCCTCTCTCTCTCGACGCCCCGGAGTGCCGCTTCCTTCGAGATTTTATGCGCTGTTTTTCGCGAGTCGAGGGCTCTAGACCCTCTCCCGCGCCCTCCGCAAAGCTTGTAGTCGCGCGAGCGGCTTTAGACCTGGCTACTATTTTTAACGGCGGCCAATGTCGCTTCTCGTCGCCCTTAATTCGACGTTTGATTGTTTTTTTTTCTCGCAGCAGCAGTTGTTACTCAGTGGAGGGGATATTCCGAACGTGGTATATATGATCATTACCCAGCACAGATGGTTCGCGATATATGTATTTACGCGTTCGAAGTTCATGACAAAATCTATTCCGTTACTCGGGGAATAGTCGCAGAAGGTTTCCTGGCAAAGGCTTTGTGAAAAGCGTCGAAGATGCACGAGTAAAAGAACCTCGCTTTGCCTTTCTTTTCCCGGGGATATATGTACTTGTCGTCGTCGTCGTTTGAACTTTCCGGAAACAAAAGGGCGACCGTATGGATTATTTTTTCCAAAAGCGTATTTCGCATCGAAAATTATCCAAGTGCTCTTGAAGAAAACGTGGGAAGAAAACGTTTCGGTCGTTTAATTACCATCTTTTCCAAGTCTGTAAATTTGTTTGAAAATTCATTTTGGGCTGTTATACAATTTTAAATGATTCTTAGTGAATAATAATAGACAAGCTTCCATCGTTACTTGATAGTCACACCCAATAATCATCGTTTATCATTTACCGAAATAGTGCATCATTCGAAATCGTCACATTTTTAACCAATTTAAATTATATATATGCAGGTGTGGCAAAACGGATTAACAAAGACAATTCAACGGAGGCAATTTTCCACTGTGTCCCTAATGAATATTTATTCACGAATAATTTATAATGATTGATCAAATTAAACGACACGGCTAATATCATAAGGACGCTAACGAATTACGTTGTAATGTCCGTCAAAAGATCCATCCGCTCGGAACGATACGCAGTTTTACGCGTCCTCGCGGTAAAATAGCCATATCAAAAAGTAATGGAGCTAAAAGATTAATGACATTTTGATGATATGCTCGCGCAAGAATGAGTGGAAGAGGCAATTAAAATCACGCGCTAATAGCACAGCCGAAAGGTGCCGCGGCGTTAAAACGTAACGCCCCACGCGCGCGCGCCCATTTATATATACGTATATAAAGCGAAGAGAAAGACACGGAAAGATCAAGACCCAGTAAAACTTGAGCCGTGAAAGTTTGAAATAGCGTCACGCTCATAAGCCCCGGCGCTAATCGGCGGGAGCGGCAAGACGGCGGCGCGGGCAAAGGGGAGACGAGGGAGAGAAAGAGAGAGACTTGAAATATTTATGCCCCTCGCGCGTTTGCCATTGCTCCTCGTGTGTGTGTGTGTGTGTGTGTGTGTGTGTGTGTGTATACACACACGCACAGACGGGCACTGCAGCTCGTGCGCCAACGAGATTTAGACACACACGTCACACGGGCATATATCGGTCGGATGTTGATCATCGATGCACGTAATCCCATTTTTCATACTACTCGATTCATAATGAACTCGGTAAGCAATAGCTCTTTTTATCCTGGCGCGCCGTGTGTATGTAGCGCCGGGCCCGGTGCAGTATATCCGAATTGATGCTACGCTACAGCCAACTCGGTGTGAAATCAATTTTTGCGCGTTGATCGTGTTTGGAAATAACACGCGCTGCAGACTCCGTGTATATAAGTTCGATTCTATTCTGTGTATTTATTTCTTTTTCCTTTGTACCTTATTGGATTACCAGTGACGCGCAGATGAGAATCTCGATTGACATCAACACTCCGACGAGGAGGACGCCGCGTCGTTTTCGAATCGATTCTCGGTACGTTGGCCGTTGATTCTGACTTGGTCACGGCACGCAATACTCTCCGTTATTTTATCTCGAAGATGAATGATCGCATCTCATCCACGGGGCAAGCGAGATCTCCCGCGCTAGTCTCAAAATTTGTCGGGTGGGAACGTGTAGGTTTGCGGATTTCAACCCGATTTATCCAACGAACGATGGATCCGCGCGAGATTCGCGAAACAGAAGAAAAATCATCGAATTCGCGAAAAACAGATAAACGAGGGCGGATGGGACGCGGCTCGATGAGCACACGATTGAGGTTCCCAACGACGAAAGGGAGCAGCAGAGCTACGCGTAGAAAGGGAAAACCGCTCGAATTAGTGGCGAGGAGGAAATAAGGAGAGAGAAAAAAAGAAAAACGAGGAAGAAAAAAAAGAGGAGAAGCAAAAAAAGCCGAGAGTAGCTCGAGTAAAAGAGGTGAACGCGCGAGGCGTACATACACACATACACGTATATACCGAGCGGAGGGCAAAGTGCTGCAAGTTAAGGCCTAGCGCTGGAGCCAACTTTGGCGGGGCGCAAGGTGAAAAAGCGCCGCTCTCGCTCCTCGAAGGAAAAGACGCGGCACACGCTCGTCGTCGTTTTCATTCATAATTAGAGGGAAAAAAAGAGCTGGAGCGAGACGGTGGCAGAGGAGGGAGTGGGGAGGCCGCCAGAGAGAAGCGCTACTACGCGGCGTAGTGGAAAGAAAGAGTCAATGAAGAAAGTGGCGGCGGGAGGGGGGGAGTGGGGTGTGCTCGCGGTGGTGGGGCCGCGACTTTGCTCAATGAATATAAGAGAAAGAGCGGGCTGTTGCACCGCGACGAGCGACGACGACGTCGTGGGAGGGAAGGGGGCGGTCGGGGGGGGGGCGCAACGATCTCTTAAAGACTTTCGCCATTCTCTTAATTTTCCCTCGCTCCAACTGGGTTAAATTATTTTACGACTTGTCGCGCGCGCCAGCCGGGCTTCATTCCTCCTCCGGCTGCCGCCGCCGCTTCTGCTCTACATAAGCCACCTGCTGCGGAGCCCCGGCTTTTACGAGTTTGAGCGACGCGCATATGCCGCGCGCGCGCGCGCGTCGCTCGGCTAATTATGACGAGTGTGTCAACTTGGCCTGTTTTACTTTGTGGATACACAGTCGGGTAATCGCGCGTTCGCCCCGACGATTACACCCTTTCGTCGCTCTTCTAGATAAAAAAACGCTTTCGGATAGACGGGGGAGCTTGAAAAAGAAAAACGTCGATTCGGTCAGGCTGTGCGTCGGTCGGAGTCGTGCGGGTCGGCGGCCGAGTGCTCTCGGTCCGAGAAAAATGAAGTACGACGAGAGGAGCGAACAAAGATGCGGGACGCGTGCGGCGAGCAGCAGGTCGAAGCTCGACGGGGGACGGGGGTGGCGTCGGGAGTGCGGGGAGGAAAAGGGAGGAAGAGGGCGAGCAGGGCCGGACGGCTCATGGTTACTTGTGTGTGTGTGTGTGTGCGAGAGCGGGGGATTTGTGGAGTGGCCGGGCCGGCCAATGGGATCGTCACCGCGGCGGTGGCTGCGGTCGCCATGGCAACCGGCATCCCCCCCCGCCGCTCCGCGCGCGCACCGAGAGAGAGAGACGCCGAGTCGGACAAGCAGCCCAATCGATCGAGGTGCGCTAGCGAGTGAGCCGGACGAAACTCGCCCCCACGACGCGACGTACAGAGTGTGTGAGCTCGTGCCGCCGCCGCCGCCGACGTCGACTGGGGCGCCCGCGGGAGGGAGTGGCTCCGACTAGTACTTACCCGGCCCCGAGAGCCAGCCGCGCCGCGGACAGAAATCAATATAAGACGGGCGCTATGCACGTACGTGAACTATGCCTTCCCCCCTCCCGTCCCCGTCCCAGCTCCGCTGGACCAACACACCCCGGGCCGACTCGGCGTTTCTACACCGTCGCCAGCTCCGTCGGACGTGCCCTTCCATATACTTCTGCGCTCCACCATAGCGTTATACACTCGTTCATCACGCGGGATAGATATTGTTCGGCTCGTCGATTCAGATCAAGTTGGATCGACGGGGCGGTTCGTTTTTCCAAGGAAAAATGACTTATTTTCCCTCGGTGGCTCGTCTCGATCGAGGGATTTCTTGCCGCAGTACTCTCCCAGCAGTGGGAGTACCGTGAAGTTCTTATGGAGCACCGTGGGTTTACGGGCGAGTAATAATCGTTATTCCTGCACCGGTGTATTAACCAAGAGCTACTCGGCTCGGATTAGGACAAGCTTTATCAGAGCACAATAACTTTATGCCGAGATAAAAACTCGAATGCCGTTGGCTTTAGTATACCAGGGAGTACTGGAGAATAATGGGAGTACCTCGGCAGTTTCCGGGGAGTGCCCGCGAGCGTAGGGACGTTGCGTCGATTTCTCGATACGCTACGAGTGATCCCAACGTTGTGTGCGTCAGATTCAAATTGCGGGGCATTCGAGGAAATTAATATAGCGATGGAAGAAGTTGATGAGAATTGGAGTTTGAGAGTTGATATAATTATTCTCGATTCAATGGAATCCAAGCGTTGGTGTTTATTACGCGGATAATTTTGCTGAAACTGTTTCCGCGAACTTGAATTGATTTTAGCTTGCCGTGAAATCTAAGAAGTAGAAACAGACGAAACAGTCAGACGAAAATATGTTGTCAATTTTTGCGGATCAATAGCGAATGACTAAAATAAATGAGAACCATTGAAAGTTATCTGGATAATAAGTGGTCGCAGTGGAAAAAAAGTCGATCGCTCGTCGAAAATTCGAAAAACAAATCTCAATCAAAACGCTCGTTTGTCGCGAGCGCGAGTCAGAACGAAACTCGGGGTAAACAAATATAATTCGGGGGTGGGAGGACGGCAAGAGTCGGGAAAGGGGGAAAAGTGCGAGAGCGAGAGAGCTATTAACGCTCGGAGTATGCAAAGTAGCGCCCGAGAACGGCTCCACTTGATTTGCCGAACAGGAATTTCATTGCTCGATCCGGTGTAATTGATTGCGTTAGCTGGAGGGCCGGGAGGGGTGGGAAGGGGTTCGCGGAATATCCTTCGCGATCCGTGAGCCCCAAAGTAAGTGAGCGAGAAAGAGTGAACTGCTGCTCGGCTCCCGAGCGTCTCCGGGACGCGGCAAATTGAGAAAAACGAACAGCCGCTCGCGACTGTGTCGCGCGCTCCTTAACTCCCGTCAATTATTCGCGAGCTCGCGAGTCATGACGAGCTTTCGAATACACTACCCTCTCGATTTGTCGGTCAGATGTACACTTGTTGTCCACCCGCTCGACTGACACATGAATTGAGATAAGCGAAATGGGGCCTCGGAAGAAATACGTTGATTGTGAAAAATAAAATATGAAATTCATGAGTGCAATGTATAGTTTCACATGAAGTCGACACATGAATCTCATTTCTTGTGCAGGAATTATAGCGATGGTGATCTGGGGATCGCACACGTTCAAAAACGTAAGTAATGGACAAAAACACGGGTGTAGGAACATATACAAGAATTGGCAACAACTACGTCAGTTTTCCAGTTATTCGGCTGCTTATAGATTACTCCATATCGTAGGCAAAGTATAATAGACCTCTTCACACTACAACCATATATATCACGCACACAACTCGTAAATAAATAAGACACTATTATAAGAAACACGAAGAGATTTTATTGTCAAACTAAATTACAACTCCCGATTCATTCAGTGACTGACTAACTACTCTATTTTTCAACAGCAAAGATCAGCTGAACATCAGCTAAAGTTGGCTCGAGTGTTATGTATGCCTTTCTTTCAAGACTAGCGAGTCTCTATAGCGATTATTTAAAAAGTTCCGCGCCACCAGAGCTTTCTGCAATATCCGGTGTATACGCTGACGATATGTTACCAGTCAAATTCAAAAGTTAGTTACACCTTTTTACCATTAATAAACTCCAGAGTATAACATGAAACGCAAGCTCGTCAACAGAAACACACATATGAAATTATATTAAAATATCTTTGGAAGAACTTTCGTGTATCCACTCGCTCGGAACAACAAACAATTCCTGGAACTGCCTAAATTCACGTCCATAATCCACTCCAAGATCTGAAACGAGGCAAAATGCGTTTGATTCATAGGGGATAAGCTCAGTCGGGGTGGATGTATACAGTTCATCGGCACTTTTGATCCGGCGCATATTTATACGGCTGGTCTTAATTGGCACAGATACGGGAGTCACCCTCCCGCTCGTAATCCGACCCGGCCCATAAGAAAGAAATCTTGAGGGCAACTCCGGCCGATTCCCGATAAACTTTATTGATGAATATCCATCGGCTGCTGCTGGCGAATAATCGAGGGTCGGTATATATTTGACTCGGGTGAGCATTTGCATAGAGGCAACTCGAGGGTGACTCGATCCCCGGAAAATCGAATGACGAATGCGCCCGGGCTTCTCCTTTAATTGATCGGGCGCGACAATGAAAAAGTATCGTTCTCTTTCTCTTCGACATTGACGCGCCGAAGATTCCGTTCGATGCGACGTGACGAAATATATTCGCGTGTATGTCGGTGTGAATTTGGCTCTGAAATAATCGGATGGAAAACTAAAAAGGGAATGTTGGTGAGGAGACCTTATATGTATTGTTTGAAAATTGAATGAGAGTATTTCCATTTCCCTCCGAAGTACTGCAAGTGAGATACACGGGAAAAAAATTAAGTATCTCCCGATATCCGAACGGCTACATCTGACCTTTTACACGTGGTGCTTTACAGTTCTGAGCTTCTCAGCTATAGATGCACACGAGTATCGAATGAAATACAATTAAGCGAAACAGATTGAAATCGATTAGATTCGACTTAGCATCAGACCACTTGGGATTTGAATCTCGGATTTCATTGAAACTGTTTGGGGTGGTTTATGCTTACCCAAATAAATAATATATGCAGTCATTCGCGCTAGCGAAATATAAGCGCTAGTCTCGATTTCTTCAAGATATTAATCCGAAAGTTTCAGTTAAATTGAGGCCTCGAATGTGAGCTACGGTCTCCTAGTTAGTTGGAGTACTCAAGCAGTAATATTCGATTTAATGTGGATGATCAATACTGAATAACCACTATCAACATGAACGATAAATCAATTTGAAGTTACATCATAAGTTGCGACGAACCTCAACAGAGCAGCTATACGAGTTGACCGTGGGAAAAACCTTAAAATTATAGAGTTTTGTCGCTGGAACAGCACGTTTACCAGGAGAACCATATTTTCCGAGGTGATCTGCAGCACAATAATTGACTTGAGATTTTCTTAGTGCAGCTTTCGAACTACTTGCCATCATCGTCCAAACAAAAGCATGGAACGCAAACTTTATTCGCGTCATTTTCAGTTTCCTTCAATCGAACGTATTCGGGAGATTGCAACTATACTCTCTTGGAAGCTTGCAGTGAAAAACATCTCTATTGAAGTGAGAAATCACTGAATGAAGGCGAATGATTTATTGAATGGAACTGTAGTGACCTTTTTTTCCACGAAAGAAGTGAATTTTTACTCTAGTTCCATGAGTATTACATAAAAAGTTCCCGACACTTCCATTCATTCACCTCTATAAAGTGATTTTGCACTTCACTACAGCGAATTTCCACTGTAAGCTCTCTTGAGAGAGTACACTTATCGTAGAAATAAGGAATAAACCTTCACAAGGAATAGACCTTGGAATTTTCGACTTTTCAAGCGGAAGAAGTACACGGGGAGGAATCACAATGCGTGAACTACAGTATTTTTTTCAGTAACACAAGGACATCATGACACTCTCAACATTTGGATAATATCACAAGAAAAATAGTGAAATTTACGAAAAAGAAAAATGATAAAAAACTCTGTTCCAGCGTCACCGAAAAAAAAAAAATTTATCAATTCTCGCCATAGGATTTCTCCCCGGGGCGCAACGCATGCTCGAATATTCCGCGAACAGCCAAGAGAGACCTTTGTCCCCCGAATCTCCGGGCGAAGCTTCGACGGGGCCAAGACGCGGGAGCTGGAGTGCGCGGGGGGAGGCATATTTTCGCGAGTAGACGTAAAATGCAAATGTTTTTTTTCTCTCTTTCTCACTCTCTCGCTATACACGTATATATGGTACGGGTAAGAGAGAGCGCTTGGGTACGTCTGGCCGCAGCTGTGTGCCGCGCGCGCGACCCTCGCCCTACAGCCGCCGGGGAAAAAGCCGATCGCGCGTCGCACGTACGTATATACATACGCACAGGGCACGGCAGAGGGCAGATTGGTTATCGGGGGCTTAGCCGATACACGCGGCTCTCGATATATATACATACATACACGCAAAGCGCGCCTCGTTTTTCTTCGCCTCTCTGCTCGGCGTTGTCGCGCGCGCGCAGCCACACACGTACATACATATACGTGTGGGTGGGGATCGATACGGAGGGACAGGCTGGCTCTCGTGTGGGGAGGAAGAAGCGGAGGGAGAGAGAGAGATAGTGGGTACCCCGCGAGCGGATAACGGCGCATCCATAAATTACGAGGCTAAGAGCCGCCGCAGAGCCTGCCCCTTTGGAGAACGGCCGCTCGAGGGTAGGCGTGCTGGCCGACCATAAATTTCGAGCCCTCGAGTTGTTTAGCCCGTGACCGTAAACAAACTCCCCCCCGCGCGCGCGCGAGCTCGAGCCTCCAGCCCAACAGCCGCCATTTTATCTCTCGGCCCTTTCTCCAGTCCGCCATTGTTCGACGCGCTCCAAATCCATAACGACCGCGCCGATTTATCATTACTTTTCGGCCCGGCAAAATATATACGTATGTACGGAGGTGGCGCGGGCGAAAACAATCGGTTTATTCAAGAGGCGCGGCTGGACGAGTTTTCAACAGCCGCCCGCGACGGACTCGCTCTCGAGTATAGCCGCGCAAATTTATTCCGGCTGCGCGGCATACTCCACGAGACAGAGAGAACATCCCTCTTTCGATCGAACCGCTCTCCGCAATATATATATTCACGTATATAGGTACAGACAACGGACTTGAGACTACTATAGATTCCCCGGCCACGTGAATCGTTCGTTTCTCAACAAGATATGCGCTGCAGGGACTACGCAGAGACATCCCCCGCGATAATTATTTCCACGAGGCTCCAATTGGCGCATTTCAACGGGGGTAACAGAGTCGGGCAGTTGAGAAAGTCGAGACGTCAAGTTTGGTCAGGCTATCGTTTTGAAAACGACGAAGCTCACACTCGAATATTGCAGCTGTCAAAGCTCGAGGGACGATTGGAACAAAGGTCGGGATGCGCGCGTACATATATACGAGCGCGATTTGAATAAGCAATGCCGCAGCGCTGCAACGCATATCGACGCGGTTCAAATTTGCCGATTAAAAAGTACACTCAGCGAGCGCGGTTTGATCAGCGTCGACCATCTCCCTCTCCCTCCCTCTGACGGTGTGTTGTAGCGTCTCCGGAGCCGAGAGAGGGAAAAAAACCAATCGCGGGGTAACGCACATAGAGAGAGAGAGAGAGGCGAAAAAAAGGAAAAAGTATACACACGTATCCGCGTCGAACGCAAATAAAAGGCACGGGGAGGGAATGGCGAAGGAAGAGCGAGGCGCATAGGACGGGCGGGCGAGAAACAGCGCCAGACAAAGCGCGCGCGAGCGCGAGAGAGAGAGATAGCGAGTTCCTCCGGGAGAGAGAGAAAGAGGAGCAGGAGGGACAAAAGGAACGGGAAAAAAGAAGAGCTTGAGCTTCGAGGGCGGCGGGGATATTCGATTCCAGTGAAAAACTGTACGTTTTTCTCGCCGATAGAATGGCCGGGACGTCAGCCGAATACATTATGTGTTTTCCACCCCTCTCGCGGGCTCCAGGGGCGGCGGCGGCGGCGACGGCGGCCGAGGATATTGAAATTTTTAATATCGAGGGTGGCTGCACACGCACGCCGAGCCAACCCATCCCACCTCCAAGAAACAGAGCCTCCCTTCATTCCGCTCGGCTTCGCTCTTCCTTCCGAACACCCCCGTCGCGAGCACACGTATACCCTATACGCGGCATTCCTTATTTTCCCTATAGGATATATATATACGTATGCGCTTTTTCCATGGCAATTCCGCGCGGAACCGCGGCCGATGTAGAAGCTGTATACATTATATATATATCCGTTTCGATACGAGCGTGTATCGATCGTCGTATCGACTATAGGCGACGTATGCGTGTGCACCGAGGGTCTCCGGCAATAATGCCGGGGCTCGAGCGTCGGCGGGAAACCCGATATTTGCGCGCACGCGTACGCACCAACGTCTGCGTGCATGAAATTATTATGAAGCTAAGTATATGGTCTTGGGCGCAGCGGCATTATGCCTCGATTCTGCATGGCGGATAATTGGCTTCGATATACGCGCACTCGGCCGTTATTCGATAGATGTACTTATACTCCGACGCCCCGGAAGACTCGGACCGAATGACTTGTTTGAAAATATGCAATGTATATATACGTACGTACTTTGCCACGATTGGTTTTATTGATCCGGAGTCGCCCTTGCATCCGGTTCGTCCGTGGAGCTTGTCTCTCCAACGCGTCCACGACCAACGGATTGATTATGATATCTAATATCAGATGGGCACACGAGAGCACGCGATGATATATCATAGTCGGCCCGGCCTATCGATAAATCGCGAGTCGAATCGCGGAGTGGAAGAAATCTTTTGGGGGGCAAGACTAGTCGCGTGTATTAGCGAGCATCCCACTGGATTTGACTCCGCTTGAGGCAAGAAGAAGGGATGTGTCACGTGTGACGCTGCGAGCGGATTCCAATCAGAGCGAATTTTATATATCGATCGCGAGAAACACAAGCCGAAAGATTTTTGCTTCGGGACGTTACGTTCGATTTGAATCCAGAGTGATTCTTTCGAAAACTACTCATTGGTTTCGCAATTTGTACTATTAAACAATAAAATACTACTATTTATTGGTGAAAATTGCATGACGGGCGAAAATAGTATATTAGTAATATTTTGATTATGCAATTTCTATTTTACTGTTTCAATCTTAGAGGGTTGATGAAATATCAATTTTCACTGTGTGTTTTTGATAGGCTTAAAGTATGCTTGATACATTATTAAGAATTATTAAAATAGTTTAGAATTACAATTTGGTAGTACCATTTGTAAGTGAATATAGCGGTTTTTCCAAAATCTTCACTCTAAATCTAAATGGTATACCATTTACATACATATCTATCTATAGAGACTACTATTGATTGGTAGAAATTGCTGAATTGATGAAAATAGTAGATACAAACTAGTAAAAGTAGAAAAATTCTACTAATGTAAAATTTCCTACTTTTTTGTTCAAAATATCACTATTTTTATCATTATTTTTATCAGTTTTGCAATTTGTTCCAATGATTGCAGTTTCTCACTATTTTATATTTGAAACGTACAAATTATTTTTGAAAGAAAATTGGAAAAATTTTACTAAAAATTAGTAAAAAGTTATCGATTCTTCATCGTATATACTCTAAATCTCAACATTAAAAAAAAACTATATGAATTGCATAATTAATGAAAATAGAAAACACTGAAGAATTAATAAAATATTAATATTCTTAGTTGAACATTCCTCAGTGATGCAATTTCTCCTAATTCAATTTCTGATGGTACGCATATCATTATGTAAGGGCCTAGTAGTCGTATTTGTATATTCTCGGCACGCGCGATAAACGGGCGAGGGACACTATGGATGCTTGCGCGCGCGCGCGAGGCCGGTTAAAATTTATCCGGAACGGAAGTAATCGTGGCGCGCGCGACGGTGGCATCGTATATCCAGTTTGTCCGGCCGGGGGCATCGCCGGGCTGCAATGTCACGGGGGTCTCTCGGGGGGCGCAGGTGGTCGCACGCGCGCGTATACCTGCGCGCGTCGAGGGACACGGCGATAATTTGGCGAAGCGCGTGCGGCTCGCGCCTCTGCCGGACGTCCGGGGCGTGCGCCGCCCCTTTCGCGGTCAAAACACGGCCGGCCACTCGCTCTCTTGCTCTCTCTCTCTCTCTCTGGTTCGGGTTCGCTCGATAAATCATGCCCGCTGCTCGTAAAGTCGCCCGAGGCTAATCGGCCCGCGCCACGCTAAATCTTACCCCCGAACGATGCGGTCGATGGGCGCCTGTACTCTACCTTATACCAGAAGCGGCCGCCTAATAATTATACAACAAGCTCGGCTCGCTCAAACTAATAGCCATCCGCCCTCCGCTCGTTTTTCCTGTCTCTGTGTGTGTGTATGCTGTCGTCTTACTGGTTGTCCGAATCGCCGAAGCACGATGAGATTTTTACAAGGCATTAACTCGCCAGAGTATTTCATGGAATACCATGGATTACCATGAAATTTAATGAAAATGTAAATAGTACTATATAGAGTACTTATATAGAGTTATGGGGGTAATTTTTCCGGTACCGATATTTTTCATGTTCTTGACATCTTGGGACGCCAAACGCGTCCCAAAATCAAAATTTCCACAATTCACTAGCGTAGCTGGCATTGACTTTTCAAAAATTGAAAAAAAAATTCTTCGCCGATTTCCATGTTCATGTATTTCAAAATTCTCTTACTTCCTTCGCTCTTCTAGTGTGAATCAGAATCAATTTGTGTACAAAGATTTTGCTTATTTTTTATGGTTTTCAAAGAGTGCTACAAAAACAGGTTCATATCGTTGTGTAGATCATGCTTAATCATCAGTACCTCTAACTAATCATGTCAAAAATAAAATGCTAATGACGAGTCTGGTCCTTTGGGCCCTGGAATCGAGCCCACAGCTAGTGAATTTCACTTAAAACTATTTACATTGGTCGGGCCAATGGTTGGTATCAAGGGTCAGATGTGAGGTTGAGTAATTCTACTAGTTTAAAATATACTAAACACGCACGGTAACCTTACGAATACGCTTCTTAGTCCATCAATTGATATAAAACTACGTTCTTATCATTTTTTCTGTAGTTGTCATTGTAACTGAGTTGTTACGTTCTAAGATATTATCTTATTCAGGTATAAAAAAAGAATATGACTTTTTCCTTATCTTCGTTGAAGCAACACCGAAGAAAAAACATTTTTGTTCATTCTGTTTGACGTATACTTATCGCATTTCGAAACAAATGTAATCTTAACTTATTCACTACCGTAACAGCTGGAAAAATCATGAAAACAGTGAAATAATTGGAAAACAATAATAATCCTGTTTTCCGTAGGGCCACAAGTATAGTTTTAACTTTTGTTCGAAACTCCTTCTGAAAATGACAATTATCGATACATAGGCGTGCATATAGATAAATATTTGCGTTACAATTTCTGGTGAAACTTTGATTGGAGGGAACAAGTTATCCATTTACATTCTCAGAATTTGCTCAAACTGAGCGACTTTCCGAAACTATGCATGTCTAGAAATGAGTTGGATTCTTGCACGTGTTGTAAAAATTTCTTCGAAACATTTCAAAATATGTCTACAACAATATTTCAAAGCGTGAGTTATTGAAATACCATGGACTATTAGAGACATTCAACAAGATCAGATAGTCAACAGCTGACGTGGCGTTCGGTTGTCCTTTTTATTCTTCTTGAACCTCATTGTACCTTGTTAACAAAAGTTTGACAAGAGATTTCCGAGTTGTGTTGGCAGAACGAGTCAATCAGAAAACGACAACGTGCTCGACACTCTTGGGAGGAGATTTGCTTGATGCTTCCCAGTGAATATTCACTGTAAGCACAAATAAAATATTAATTTTGTTACATTTCTCACATGCACTGCCACTTTTGTGCATCAGCGAACACTGTATTACAGTGAATTTTCATCGAGATCCAATGTAAAGCAATCCATTGATTCGTCGCTGAGCGTAAAGTGGATCTTTCCTCTCGAGCCAAAAGTTAACAATTCCGTTAGTGTATCCTCCCATTGTGTCAATGACCCGAAGTCAGCTGTCTCAGTTATCCCCGTCGATCATACTGATTGTCGGGACACGGCTGTCAAGATGGCCGCTAGATTTAGAGACGAGGCGTTGAGGGTAAAGTCGACGTGTGACGTAGATACATTAACGATTGCGAGTATTGCAAAATTCGCGGCCAGTGTCTGTTGGTAGTCGCGACTCGACGAATAGAGTGAGAGGGGAAGTGGAGAGAGGGAGAGAGAGAGAGCCGCGCATGTATAATTTGAGGGAAACTGCGCGCGGAGCCCGGGAGCTTGGGTTGCGGGGGACAAAGCCGAGCCGGGGAAACAAGGAAATAGCTGAGGGAGAGAGAGAGGGACGAGACTTTGCGCTCTCGGGTGTATTTGCTGTCGGGGTATCTGGGAGAGCTCTGGCTCTACCCGGTGCAGACACATGCATGCTCTCGGGTGGCGGGGAAGGGGGGAAGGGGGTGGCTGCGGTGGGTGGGCTGAGCCGCGCCGCACCAGCTCTCCGCTCTCGAGAGCTCGTTACACGGCCGCCTCGCGGCAGATTCAATATTCTAACCAAAATCCCCGGGGCCGAGGGGAGCGCAACTTTGCCAGCCGGCTCCGAAATTCCCCTCTCCCTCCGATCCCTCCGATCCCAGAGGGCCTCCCACCTCCCCCCAGTCCACACACACACACACACACACACACACGGCTACCTCCCAGCCTCTCTCACTCGAGGCTAGTCTCTCGCAAGGCAATAATAACGATCAGGACAAGCACGGAGCTCCCGATGCAACGAGACGCGATGACTCGAGTCATCGGGTATATGATTGGCTGTGTGTGAATAACGAGCAATCGCATCATCGTTTCAGTGCGGCTATAGCTTGACACTCTCTTCGCGTCTGTCGTTAATTTCATGATCTCTGAAGTTGGGCCTACAAGTTATTTCTCGCAACGTTACACATTAACCAATTACAATTATGATAATGATGGAATCATTACCTATCTTAATACTAGCTGACACATACGATGCGCCTCGTAAAGTTAATCAATCGTGATATTTAACAACGAAATCAATTGATTGGGGTGAAGATGCGAATGGATGAAATGATTCCAAATGAGGTTTTGGATTTTATTGAGAACTCGCTCAGTTCGAGGACTGATTACATACTGTCTCGGAGACTTCGCAGCGTCTCGATCGTCACCGAAGCCATCTCCAACTTAGCCCGCAAGAGCAGCGCGAAATTCGTCGAAACTACGCAATAAGCGAGATGTGAACGTCCACAGAGACTTGATAGATTTTGGCGACGAGCGTGAAAATACATCCAGCGTATTTCTCTATGTTCCCAGTTATGCATAAGAGTCTTTCAGATCATATAAATCATATCAAATATTTAAAAACAATTTCATTACATCATTCATTTTACATCGAATAACCTGTTATTTCCTCTTGTCGCAGATCATATCGATTCGATTTTTGGTCGTGCCGGAGATGCGTGGTTGAATCATCCATATATGACTGCAGTTCGTCTAACAAATAGCCCTGGCGCGCACGTTCGTTAAAACCACGATATACCCCGCGGCGCAAAGTTGAATCGTCAAAGTTAGCGCGTCGTCTCTTTCTCTTTTACGCTCTACTTCCGCACTTCGTCCTGCACCCGCATGAATAGGGGCGGAAGTGAAATCAGTATTCAACCTCGGCTGACCAAACGCACTGTAAAACTTTCACTGCTGATTTTTCGGCTACTCCGACGTTCGGTCGACGTTCGGAGCCAGGTCCGACATCTCGATTCCTCGGACATCGTATTCGGCCCCTATTTTCATGCGTTTACAGTGTATTTATGTAGCGGAGGGGTAGCCCTCGCTCGGTTCGCTGGCCCAACCCCCATTTTTTGCACTCCGCGTTGAGGTCACGATTTCTGTACAGTGTATGCATGCGGTTTCTCCCGTGCACAGACGTATATGTACACATTTAGTAAGTTCGACATTGATGGAACGTCAGGTAAGGGGTAACTCGCAAAGTTTCGTCACGATCGTCGCTGGCCTCTGCTCGTCCGATCCAGCCAACCGTAAAAATTCTTTCCACGCGCGTGTCGCTCAACTCGAACGATAAACCCACATAGAGGCTACTTTCGCGCCGTGGCCCAATTTCTCCTCGGTGGCGTATGCTCGAGATCTACAACGGAACGAAGCATCGCGGGCGCATTGCATCGGCTCCGAATCCCCGAGGGGAATCGCATTCCTCCTCCCCCATCCTTGTTCTCCTGCTCGAGCCGCTCTCGAAAAAACGAGGAACTTATTCCCGGTCGCCCGGCGACAACAATTGGAATTTGGTCGTGAGGGAAAATGGGAGAAACGCGCGATACAGAGAGAGAGGCCGCGGGACCGCACATGGAAATGAAGTCTGAAAGAGGTCTCGGGCTACACGTACGGGATACAGCGAGGCAGCTGGGCTGGCTGCCACTGGCTTCCGCGCCGTCACCCCCGAGGATCTCGCCGGGAACGACGCCGGATTCCTTATCTCGAGAGCGCCGCGGTGCGCGGCTGCCGAGGGGGGCGAGAGAAAAATGGACGGCTGCCGATAAACCGCGCCTCCCTCCGACCCCCAATCGAACGCCAGCGTTTTTTCCCATCCCATCTCTATATATACGTATCGAGCGGCCGTTTCGGAGGGTGAATACATATATATACACAACATACCGGGGCATGTGTGTCGCACATCGCGAGAGGCTGTTATTTCGGGGGAGCGACGTCGTCGTCGCGATAACGAAACGTCTGCGCGGAGCTGCGGAGCAAGAAGTGTGTGTGTGTACTCGAGGGCGCGCCAGCCGCACGCGTTTCGCGCTCTTTAACAATGCGCGCGCGCCCGGGGTAAAGCCGCGGTGCTCCCGACGAATTACCGCCCCCTCCCGTGCCGCGCGCGCGTCACTAAAACTCCCCGGGCTTTATCGCTCCTCCTTCAGAGTCGCGCGCGCCGGCTCCCAACGACACGCTTATTACTCGCGCGCGCGCTGGGTAATACCACGGAATCATCATCGCCAACCTGCCACCCCGCGCGAGCGCCAACTGCCTGCTTCCGCTGCTTCACCCGCGACGTGTCGTTTTTTTTACGACGCGCCTTTCCTACCTCATTGAATTCGCGCGTGGGTACACGTACCTTGAATCCGGGACACGCGTGAGCCAGCTGAGCGAGTTTTATGCGTATAGGTGTACGTTTCAAACGGAAGAATCTTCCGTCTCAGCGTTCGCGTTTGTTTTGATATGTCGCCCCAACGAATTTTGCGGAATGCGCGTGATGGGTATAGTCGAGCTCGATCTTATATACCGTATGTTTGGCGTACTAATTGTTCACTCATTCGTTCCATCATCAGGTTACATCCTTATTCGAGCTCGGAATATAATAAAATGTAAAAAAAAACTCGTTAACTACTTGGTTGAAATTGAACAACTAAATGAATATGATTCCCGAGAATAATCGCGTGTGATCCAATTTTTTCATGTGTTTATTTTCGAGTATGAAATACCTACAAACGCAATAACTGTTATTTAACCAATAGATCCTCTATGTATCTAGGTTGAAATGAAAAATCAGTTCGCACTAGGCGAATGTCATTATTCTCCGAAGGAAACGAACTCTCCGCGGCACATCGGAAGAAACGCATTACAGAGCGTTCAATTAGTCGGCTTAGCATCGACGTCCCGGGAAACGCTTGGAAAGCCTATCAAACGCTGCCGCGGACACGCGGCGTATGTATATACATATTTATGCGGCGCAAAACACGGGAATAACTCAGCTCACGACGGTCTCGAATAATGGGGCAGCGCGCGGGGGCGAAAACTTACGATCATTATACATGTATACGCAGCGCCAGTGAATGGCTGCAGAGACGCGCGCGCTAATTCCGTTGCAGCCGTCGAGTTCCATAACGAGCTGCCGCGCTCGCGATCCGATTTCGCGTATATACACAGTGTGCTTTGGGTATCCCGATACTTTTGCTCGCAAACTAAAGGCGCCGGGCCCTTTTTCACCGTTCCGCGAAACGCGCAGCGAAATTAACGCGTAACCAGAGCTAATAGTCGATGCTCCCACCGGCAGCGCATTAGTGACGGCCGACTCAAAAATTACATGTCTCCGTATACACATACATCGGTTACGCACTGTCGCGCGCCCTATGGGTACCGATCGGGTTTTCCTTATAACGAGACTCGTTACGCTGCTGCTCCTGTATACGATCGAGCTTGTGACGTATACGAATCAGCTGGAGACGAGTTCCAGTTTCGTTCGTCGATTGTATACATGGAAGACGCGGTTCGGGGCTTATTTAGCGGGGGAGTCGATGGTTGCGGCAGCCCGATTCTTTAAAAAGACTGCACTGAGTGGAAATTAATACGAAGCAACTGCTGCCTACGCTGGATGGAAAATAATGATGGCATGATGCTCGAGACCCAGAGGAGAACTCGTGGATTTATATATGAAATTGACTGCTCGCGGCTTATAGCTGATGGCTACAGGCTAAGCATACGATACATGGGATGTCGAGACTCGTTCGAGCTTTTTTGTTCAAGCAGACTTATTATGAGCAAAGCCTGCGCGTAGAAGGTTCGTAGGGAATAATTCATTGCGCACGCAATAGTGCGAGGTGTAACTCGGCCATGCTTTTTTTAGCGTATTCAGTTCTGGCAAAGCATCCTAGTCCGAGGAGTGGCTTTTGGTAAATGGATACATCAAGAATAACAACTATCACTTGATCTAAAATTATACTATTTAATAGCTGTACAAATTACACAACTGATGCAATTATTGGATATTTACTAAGAAAATAGTGAAAGATTAATAATACTTTAATAACTTAGAAGTTGACCATTTTTTTTTATTAAATTTTTACTATTTTTCAGTAAATATCTACTATTTTCATCAATTTCGCGCGAATATACTATTGTAAGTAAATCACCACACTCCCAACTACTCCTTTTCAGGGGAGTTGTGGAGTGCCAAGCTCCCTGGGCGTGTCCTCTCGAAACCAGGACGCTCGAACGACAGACTCCCATCCCGGTGTACACGACTGACGAATATGAAACCACGCGCATGTATCAATACTCGCGGCAACACAAGGAGCTTCGAGCGAAGCGTGGCTATGCATGGACGCGTCGGGCGAGAGAGGATGTACGTACACACGCGGATATCGGCAATGAGTCGAGGCCGGGTACGAGCTCCCCCGGAACTCGCTCGGCCCGAATTATAAACACAATTTGAATAGAAACCGATGGGAGGGTGAGCGCACGGCTCGAATCGACGTTTGACGCGGCTGTAATGAGTCGACGCGGACCCCGGGTATAGAGGGGCTGGCGGGCGGACGAGAAAATCGCCGACTCAGGTAGTCCAATTTTTTAATGGCTCCGTAGTCCAACCCTTTTTACCTGGGCCGCTGAAAGAAAAGCCGAACCCCGAGCGCTCGGCTGTCTGTCTGTCTGTCGCGCGCTACCAGAGCGAGCGAGAGAGATTGAAATTCAAATGAGACCGCGGAGGATATTGTAATTCGGGCCTCGCCAACCCCTTTTTTGCATATATACGTCGCGCCACAAGCGGGGGACCCACGCAGCTGCGCCCAATCCTCATCTCCCTGTTCGCCTCCGTTTTTTACCACCGCGACCAGCTCGCGTATACCTGCACCGATCGATTCGGCCGCTCTCGCTTCATTTCAATTTCAATATAAAGTATGTACCGTACGAACGCGGACCGATATATGCCAACGCCGCGAATCCAATACACACACAGACACACATTGGCGTAAGATAATCCAAGAGCCGCTGCTGCTCCCAGCCCCTAACCGACTTTTACTTTCGCGCCTCTCTCTTTCTCTCTGTCTATGTATCCGATCTATCGCCATTTCAAAGGATCCGGACTGGTGCGCGCCACTTCTTTTTACAACACCCGACTAACGAGTCGCATAACGCTCCGCTCTTTGCATGTGCGCATGTATACTTGTGCGTTTACTCTGCAACGTTCTCAATGCAATCGCCTTGAAGCTATCTGAATATTACATATATTTGAATATTGTAAATGATTGATTGAAAAAGTGAGTTGGAATATGGCAGGAAAGCTTTTAGGTTCCAAACGTGGGGCGTCGTTTCATTTTCAGTCGTTTGCCGGCAGATTTAAACTGTCTTTGCAACCCAAATTAGGTTGAACGAGCTGTTTTCTATCTGGCATGCATATATTGCTGGCCGGTGATAAAATCTTCAAATTCGAGAAGAGTAATTCGACAAATCAAATTATGACTCTTTTTGATGGTGTTGGGGCAAATATGTCAATGGGCAATGGTAAAAGTCACGAAAAATTGAGGATGCGGGCTGTCTTTGTCTACTACGATACTTATTCCAGTGGCTGGATCAGTGCAATTTATCATATGCCCAACTCGACCACATGATTCACGAGGATCGGGTCGTTACCTGTAGTGTACGACAAACCACAAACGACCCGATCATCCAAAATAATTCCGTCATCATCGTCATCATGTAGGAAGATGTTTATGTGTGAAATACCCAACTCGCAGGAGAATCGTTCACAACTCCTCCGGTACAAACTAGGCCTCGATCAAATAATTGAGAATAACTACTGTTGTTTGTCTCCAATTGATTTTTTGTATCACGTAAATACAAGTTCCTTAGATCAAAAAAAATCCAAGTGATGAGTACGAGCAACGAGTATTTTACGGCGGCTATTCTTCTGTTCACCGGAGTAACTTTAACGTGGTCGTGGCGCCGTACGAGTTTGATACTCCTCGCGCAGACTCGCAGCCTCATTCATACTGTTTCGGTTTATAAAGAAACAACTACCATTAGAGATATTACGCATTGAATGTCAGGTTCTCCAATCTTGGCAGAACTTTCTTCAATGGTCTTGGGTACCAAAATAAAATAGTACGTGTACACAGCTGTATACACAGCCGCTTAACCCGACTGTAATTTACAGCTGCAGTAGTACGCATATACCACTTTACAAAGTTTCGCGATACTCTCCTTGGCAGAGAATTGATAAATAAATGATGCAGCTGCTAATTCGCGTCGTGCCAACATCAATTTCTCTGCACTGATTATTCCAATTTGAGCCAATTGACAATGTATTTTACGGGGGAAGCTGTTTAGAGAATCACGTCACTAATAAGTTGGTCCAATTAGCGCATGATTGATTCTTCTAGAGATTCAATTCTTCTCGATTCCCCTGTGATGTTATATTGATCATTATTTATTTCGTGAAGTGTATTCTATGTATATACGGTGAGCTATATATACACAGATATAGTGTTCGTTTCACAGAATATCTGAGGTAAATTGATGCCTTTGACGAAACCCTCGCGGAAAATCGTTTTTCGACCGTGAAAGAAAATGAGCTTGCGTAATGGCAAAGTTTCATCAAGAGGCAGGTTCTTTCGTTGTATTCATCATTTTCAAAGTTATTGAATTCATTTGATGAAAAATATGATCATGGAAACTGAAAATTGTAACTTTTCAAGGCACATTATAAAACGGTTGTATTTTGCCACGAGGTTGTAGATGGATATGTTGTATGAAACACTTCATCTCCATATATTCCGCATATTTTGGTATTCAAAAATCATTCCCCGACTACTTACCTCAAAATTATTGCAATTTATCTATGAAAATGTGTTTTAAACAATATGAATATTCGATTATTCCATCGAGCAATTGATTTTCGAACACTTTGTTACCGATCAAAATTATACACCCCAAGTAGAAAACAGCTATAGCGAAACTTACTTTGGGTGTCGTGGGCAGTTTATACCTTACGCGAACTGACTTTCCAATATCTGAAAATTCCCCATGCACCCATATACGCTTGAAAACCGGGGTTACCCGAGACATTCCGTCAAACTTTCTCAACGAAATGCACCTCTATGCATACGAAGTAAAATAAAAAAGTTCCCAATTACTCTTACTATCCACAAACGTTTATTCATCCCCATAAACATTCAACCCTCGCTAAGACTCGTTCCCGTTTGATTTCAGGCATTCCGGCGAGCTGTAATTTTTGCAAGGCTCGAGTCCCGCCGCAATTAAACCGTCCCTCTCGCGAGAATGCGGCTGGAGAGAGGATCGCGAATGAAAAGTCCTGGGGCCCGCTTCGACAGCGGACTCCCTCTCTCTCGGGCAAACTCGACTCGAAGAAGCGAAGCAGCAGCAGCAGCTCGAGTTTTGCATAATCAAATCCCTCAAGAATGCGGCCCGGGATATGTCGGTGGCACGTATATCTGTTCCCGAGGGGGGGAGCGTCTCGCGCGCGCGCGAAATCCGGGGCACGTGGAGCAGCCGAAAAATGCGTGTGCTCGCGCTCGCGGGGGTAGGAAGGGACTCGGTGCGGCGGCGGCGGCTTTTTCCCCGGCGGCGGCACCGCTATATTGCCGCTCTCTGGATTCCGCGGATAGCTCGCGTGTCGGCGGCGGCGGCGGCTGTGCGGAGTACAACGGCCACTTGATTTATCGCGTGGGCCACGTTGCAAAACAAGCCGAGTCGGGATTTTAATGGCAGTCGCGCGCTTTATAGACGCGCCCAGCCCATACGAGATCCTTCAGTCCTCTCGTGATTCTTCATTTTTTACGAATTCGCGTGTTGTTATGTGTGTACGCAGTACGAGTTGTGGGATTTTGAAACGGACAACTGGTGGCTCTCCCGTTCTCATCCGAATCCAATCGTTCGCTCGTTGCTCCTCCCAAGTACAATGTCAGATTTTCATTATTCACCAGATGTGTACACGACCACCCGGCATATTTCGCTCGAGAGTACCCAAGTGTCGCACGGCTGCGAGCACTAAGTTATACGCTGATTTCGTCGAGCTGTCATTTATTTCTCTATTTGGCAAAAAATAAAAGATGGGACCGTCGACTTGGGCTGTATACGCAATTTTTACCTTTGTGTAACTCTCCAATATTATCCAAATGTGCATCTTTTAATCGAGAGCTCGCAATGGGTCGAATATACGCAGTTCATCCCGCATATTCGAAGCTCGGGGGATTTTTCAAAAAACACGCTCCTCCCCCAACTCGAGCCATCGAGTCAGGGAGAATCAACACGAGCTCGGGGCGTCTCGTCGCGCTAATCTATACGGGTGACACGGGCGACGAAGCAGACGCGGCGAAAAAAGCGGGCGCGCGTATCGGGGAAAGTGCGATCGTGGGTACGCGGAGGACGCGATCCGCGCATAAACACATTCGGAATTCGGAAGCTAAGCCATGGGCGGGGGGTGGCGTGTCGGGGCAGCTGCGCCAGATAAGGGCTGCCGCGTCAAAATGGGCGCTATATATACCTCGCTATAGCCGCTCTCTCTTGCCGTGCTCGCGGCGCACATAACTCCAGGGGGGGATTTGGGGCTGGCGGCGGGTGGGAGCGACCCGGAGAGAGAGAGAGACAGAGTCCTTCAAGATGGCCGCCACCGCCCGGCCGAGCTCTCTCACACGCGGGATGCTTTAGGGCGCCCCCGCCGACGACCCGACCCATGTGTGTGTGGGTCTACATATATACGCGTCAGCCGCTATGCGCTCCCCCGGACAAAGTTGCTTCGTCAAAATGACTGCGCGCCATTCCTCTGGTCCCCCCACACTCACACACACACACAGCCCGCTGCACCTACGGTATTCATCATTCGCATATCTTCCGATCGGCCCTCGGCCCCTCTCGTTTCTTCTATAAATCGCTCCGCCGCGCCGCCGCGAGCCTCTTATCTTCCGTCCGTGCGCGCGGCGAGCTTGGGAAGCGTCCGTGCGTGCGTGCGCGCGGCAAGGAGGGCAGGCATCCCGTTTGATGGCTTGCGTGGATGTGCTTTTGGGTGTGGTTACAATGGGGGAAGGGGACGATTCGGAAAATGTACACACGAGCGAGAAGAAAATAAGTATGGCTGTGACGGGGCTTCGGTGTATATGGCTCCCAAGCGTCGCGGCTATGAACAATGACGTACTTTCAAAAATGCGAAAAAGCCACACTTTTTGCCATGATTGTTTTGTTTTGTCCAAGCGCATGGCCATAGATGCAAGTGAAGCGATAAGTATAGGAAAAAGTACGGATGATCGTTGACAATCATATCGAAGCCACACCAAAGCCATACTCGTGTTCTAATCGGTTATTTACAATTTCCCAATGAGTCGAGAACATTCAACTGCTCGGGAGAAGGATTCGAGGATGCGCGCAGTTTCCTTGGTTTTCAGTGGGAATTCCCCGAGAGAGAGGAAATTTCACGATCTCGCGTCCAATATCACGAACTTTCCACTTTGTAGATCGCCTTGAGCTTTTCGAGTAATATACCCTCGGTGAACATCCACCTGGAAATCCTGAGTACGAACTAACTGCAGAGTACGTACGTCCAACTCGCGTTAAGCCGTGTCAAACATCGGGTTGCACACGAGCGTATTGATCCAATGATAAGTCGAGCCGTTGAAATTTTGCAAGTTCAGCCATTCAGTTCTCTCGTGAATTACTGTTGTTTATTTTTCTTTATTTTTTCCAATCAGCAACTCGAGTAAGGGTGAATAGGTAAGGTTTGCGCGTAGCATTCGATGAAGATACACTAAAAGTACTCAGCACAATTTGACCTGGTATCAGATGATTCCACGAGATCCGATCCAACGACACTTGTACTCGCGTTAGGTGCATTAGGAGACAAAGCATATCGCATAATAGCTATTGACTCTGCACTGGTACTTGAGCTGATGCTGGGGAAATGTCATCGGGGCCTGAATCCCGCGCAGCTGTTTACAAACCACTGTCCTATCGAGGGAACCTCCAGCAGGCTTGTACTCCTTTGCATCACAAATGTACGTATTGTTGCAGCTGTGGGGTGTGAGGAGGGATCCACAGGTCAACAGAGCCACGGCAGAGGAGTGCCAACTGATTATTCCTTTCTGAAAAAAAGTACATATCCCATCTACAGAGTGGAGTCTTATACCCATGAGTTCATAAAGTCGTTCTCCAATTTTGTCCAGACTAGTAACGGTGGTAACTTTCAGAAGAACAACATTCCAACCAATGACGATTGGAAAATCATCGGGAAGACAATCCATTAGATGGACAATCCCAGACTAGCTACTTTACTTCAGTAAAGTTCACTGACCACTTCAAGTTACTTTTTACTGCACAACAAAATCCAAATGAAATAGTTGATTGTACGTACAGCTGGGCTCTCGGTTTACGCTACTCGGCATATACGTGATCTCGATTGTGCAAGTGAAAGCTCGTTTGTTTCCACTTGTCCTAACATCATAACGTAAATCCTGTCAAATTCAAAAAGCCCCGAGAAATGATTATTTCTATCCCTCATAAGTTATCCGTTATTCCCAAATCATTGTCATCCCCGGCGTCGCCGACGATCGTCTTCCCGATGATTCCCGAACGACGAAGGGCGTTCCGATCAATATCCGTGCGGTATATCGTCAATTTTTTTTCCTTCCAGGGGTTATCCTCGCGGTACCATCAATCGTCATTCGTTCGCGCAGCATTGACTCTCCCGAGGGTGGATTCAAATGAACCGCTGGGCCTCGGCTCCGAGAGAGCCGGCGACTTACTATGTACGCGCACGAAATATCTCGCTGTAGGCCGAAGACACGGGGGCCGAGTCGCGAGGGATCCCTCCCGGAAACACACGGCTCAATCTATATATACACCGCCGGCAGTTACGTGTATCTCGAGCGGGACGAGGGGGGGCTCAGGATGTCCGCGTCCCCTCGAGCCATTGCTCCGGGGCGGCGGCGGCGGCAGATTGATGGGCGCCGCGTGCCTCCAACCGAGAGCCGATACGGGGCTGAGCCGCGCGGGGAGTGAGCCCTTATCTCGCGCCCGGGACGGGGCTGCGCTTCCGCGGGGGACACGAGCCTCCGTACGCTACTTCGGACGCGCACATACACACGCGCGCCACCGCGCGACGCTCTTCCAATCTCCTCTCGCCCTGTTTACGTATGCGCCGAGGGGACCAGCCGCCTCCGCGCTTGACTGATCGAATCGAGCGAATGGCAAAAAGGAAAAAAGAAGCCGACCGACGAGTCGGTGAGGTTGGGGGGAGAGAAATTCGATTGTGCGCGGGGGATGGACGTCTCGCCGCAGTTGCGTCGAATTGAAAATCGCGAACGGCTCGAATATAAAGAATCCATGAGATATACTCGTTCGGACGATATTTAGATGATTGTGGTTTTTAGATTTTTTATTCGTACGTGAAACTTTGGTTCGAGAGGATCGTGTACTATCACGTGATAATGGCGCGTGGCTGTCGTTACACGCCAGACTTTTCATTTGAGAAGAAACCAAAAAACAAACTACACCTTGTAAAACTTTGCCTACCTGCCCCTCTCTCCCCTACTTACGAATTTCTCGACTTATTCGCGTGGTTTTACTATTTGATTAGTGAAAACTTGACTGATATTGATATTTTCATCTATATAGTGACTATTATTGACAATTGTGAATATTTCAGGTATATTTCCAGTCGTATGATCTGCTAGGAGAGGCTTTATCTTCATTTCCATGACCAAACGAGAGACGAGACGTTCTTACCTAAGATACATCAGTCGTACATGAATCGAAATGAGAATTTATTGACTTTCGACGAGAGCGAAAAGACTTATTTGTTGTTATTCACATGATATGTGATGTGTGTCAAAGATCGAGAAAATTTAATTTTCTCTCCTGCATACAATTCAACTACTTCATTATTATTGTACAAATGCAACAAAGATAATAAATAATTAATGAACGAAGATCCCTATTTTATTTCGTACTCATCATACAATAATCACATGATCATACAGGGGTAATTATAGAGTTATATTCCGGATAAAATCAAGTATTCGGAAAAATGGATGACAGTATACACTTTATCTAATCTGAAATCATATATTATAGTTGCACCGATGAATAATTGAAAATACAATAATCATTGAAGAGGTTAAAATAATTATTAACGTACATTATTATACATGTTGAGTACAAGAAGTAACGTACTTTTCCTAAGACTATAAGTATTGAATTGGATGCGACCCATTCTACCACTATATTTACAGTTCAGTCACATCTGGAACAACCACAACTTTTCTCCCCGGAACAGATCATCTTAATGGATTCGGCAAAAATATGCAAATATCATTCAAATTTTCTGTCGAGTTATGCAACCGCTGAGGCATAGGAATGAATGTGAATTATTGACAAATTGATATTCAAAATAAATATGGATTACGATCTTGTTCGTAATATCGTCAAGAATAAATACTACATCGTGGATTCGTGTCATACACGATTACGCAATTCGAAAGTTCACGTTACTCTTCATACTTATCTCTGCACTGAGAGCAGTTCATAGTAGGGTAAACTATGAATCTCCTATAAAAATAGTTTTATTTTCACCCATTCATGAGAAAAGTTAGTAATTATACTACAATTAAAGACTTTACTCTCTATAATTTACTTTTATTTATAAAAGAAATCATGGAGTTTCAGTGAATTCTTCTATAATATCGTTTACAGAAGATACATGCATGTAGCAGATTGCAATGAGGGAATTTTCCTTATAGCGGTAAAAAAACTGCTGGAAATTGTTCTCTTCCTTGCAGTCGTCCATATGAAAGCAATATTTTTGAAAAATGTATTTTCATGATTTTCCTCTCTCTCTCTCTCTTATACCTTTACTGACGCGTTACCTGTGATAATTAGTTTAAGAAGTCTGACAAGGATGATATGTGATATATCGACCCTCCCTATTCATAAGGACGTATCTCGGGAGTCAGAATAATAAGGATGTATCTCCCGGAACGCCGGAGCGCGGGAAAATAAGGACGTATCTCGGAGGAACGCGCAAAATAATATCGTAGCTCGGAGAATTGCAAAGTAAGAAAGTATCTCAGCGCTTTAAAATCAACTAATGAAGTTTACACATGAAAATAAAATCCAGTCACGAGTCACTCAGTCGTATTAACCTTTTAAAAACAGCAGGAGCCCAATTCTGATAGTCGCCACTCGAGTACCTCACACGTTTCACTGCAAGTTTATTCATAATATCCATAATAAGCACTGCAGTACACTGTCGATATGACTCTGGTTCTGATTTAAGAAGTTGACGGTAGCGCTCGAGTCTGACAGCGGCTGACAGTGATCATCTGTGGAATGAGCCGCCGCGCGCCGCGGCAGGTGGCTCAATTCGTGGATAAGACTCGGAGTTCGATTCCCGGATTTCCCGGCATGCACCTCTGTAGGGCCAGTTTTATATGGAAACCAAAAATAAGAACACGATCCGCCGTGAGCATCGTATGATTCTGGCTAGTCGGTTTCTTGAATGTAAACTACAAGCCAATAACGAGAGATAAAAAACTGCTTCTTGTTACTAGTTGCTAAGCGCTCGCGACTCGCGACTTAGCGCAGTCCAGCGCAGTCGAGCAGAGAGCCACCGCGTTTCCACGTATATAAATGCTCTTGACCATCGTTTCTGAGCTTTTGACTCATGAATAAAAAAATACAGATGCTTCATATTTTGACTCGCCCCCATGATCGCTTTCATGTTTGCCGAGTTTTAATTCTATGCTTGAGATTTATTTGCGGTTATGGTCGGTTATAATTTTCAATCAAAGTGAGATTCGATATTGAGTCGCAATTCTCCGCGAGCTACGATATTATTTCGCGCTCGTCCGAGATACTACGTCCTTTCTTTGCGCTCACGCGAGATACGTCCTTACTT
>CM037084.1:63708336-63756133 GCA_020882725.1 Aphelinus certus | reverse complement strand
TTTCCGTATTCCACTCGTAATTTAACTAAATCGTTGATGCTAATGATGAGTGAAATTCAAGCAATGAAACTAAAGACGCCAAAGCTGTGTGTGTGTGTGTGTGTGTGTGTGTGTGTGTGTGTGTGTGTGTGTGTGTGTGTGTGTGTGTGTGTGTGTGTGTGTGTGTGTGTGTGTGTGTGTGTCTTCGGCACCGACCGATCGATCAGACTGGGACGTCTGTCTCGCGCGGCAGTCAAGCCAAGAATGCCGCGGCGCTTGGTGTCAGTCCCGCCAAGTAGGCCCCCCAGCAGATGGCGCGCATACTACCTACAGTACTATACTAACGGGGCACACACACGCGTGCGTGCCTGCGTGCGTGTTTGTGTGTGTGTGTGTGTGTGTGTGTGTGTGTGTGTGTGTGTGTGTGTGTGTGTGTGTGTGTGTGCGCGACACCATCTTATAGATCGGAATATTGAGAAGTGAATTCGCCACCCTCTTCCCGCTATTCAAACCAAAATGGCCGGTTATTTGCTCGGATGATGCATTGAAGTAGATGGGGACTGCTCAATTAATCATATTGGAACTAACAAAGTTTTTCCCGAGATCAATAGAAGCCAGTAGTGACGTCAATAAACCTTCGAGATCTGTTGTGGGGGTACGCTGTGTTTACGATTGCCCTGATATCTACGTGTTTGCCATATTCCATGCTTCAAAGGTCGATTAACATCTCTGCGAATATACTGAATTTTCGGGGCTCATAACGGCACTTCAGCGAATTTTAACTGAGCGTAAAATAAATTTCCACTGGACTTTTTGCGAATTTGGAGTAAAAGATTTTGCTATAAAAAATTTTACCGAACTTGAGGAATTATTCACTTGTAGTACATGGGAAATTCATTGCAACTCCACTCGATAGCTCATCCATCGCCATACAACGGATTCGGAAGAGCACGGTTTATCCGTGTCAATCGCTTTTTTCTATACACGAACACGTTATACCGATATAATGATGATCGACAGAATATTCTCGAAAAATAAAAAATCGTCGGATAACCGAAAATTCATCCCGGAACCAGGCATCTCGTCGTTTGGTTGCAATAAACAAGGAAAAAAAACAAACCAAGAAACTTTTTTTTCCCTCCTGGAATTCGCGTGTCACACGCGCGCAAAACAGGTAGCACATGCGTGCTTTTATAATTAATTCGAAAAACTTAATGGTACACAAAAGTGGGTTAATTCGAAAGAGCTCGTCTTGACCAAACCCGAGGAAAGCTCATCCCTCGAGCGAGTGAGCGAGAGAGCCAGTGGGGGAGGGAGAAAGAGAGAGAGAGAAAATAAACGTGCAAAAAAGTGCAGGGCTTGCACAGAAAGAGAGAGAGAGAGAGAGAGAGAGAGAGAGAGAGAGAGAGCCTCGGAGGTTGAAAAAAGCCGAGCGAGAGCTGCTGCGGGTGGGTGGTGCTAATTAAAAGTCGCGTGGGTGGCGGGTGTATGTGTCTTTCCGCCGGGTGGTCGGGAAAAATAAAAGCACATCTTTTCAAGCTCGCGTCGCTGGGGCTAAGCTGCACCGGGGCCGCAAGCGCCCGTAATTATCGTCCAAGTGTTCTCTAAAGGGCGAATTACACGCTCGATGTTTTGCCCCGCCACTCCACGGGGGCTCCCTCGCTTTTTCTTTTAAGCCTCGCGGAGCTTTTCCACGGAAGCCGTCCGCGGAATTCGCGTGTGTATAACGAGCTCCACGGCTCTCTCTCTCTCTCTCTCTCTCTCTCTCTCTCTCTCTCTCTCTCTTTCTCTCTCCAACCCCCGACTCTCCAATCGAATGAAAGCCCCCGAGGTGGATCGAGCGCGGGAGAAAAACGCGCTTGCCAATTAACATCGGGCCGCAAGCCAAAGATATAATACAAGACCTCGCGTAGTCGTCTCGTGGCCTGCACCCATTGAGCCGCGACTGCTCAAGTGGCGGAGCCGAGCAGTTTTGGAAACGATATCCAGCGCGATATTTTCCACTGTACGTTGGGAGCGGCCAAGCGAAGCTTGTAGCTCGGTTGTCGCCGCGCTAAATTAGCCGAGGCGTGACACTTGACAAGCGAGGCTTCGTCGAGCTGGCTGATTCTTTTGTCGTTCTCGACGGGGCCAATTCGCTCGAGAGTCCAGAATTGGGTGTAGTTTCAACCGCGAGTTCACATTTGTTGGGATTCGTGTGCGACCATAGCGAAGAAGCGATTATATGTCTATCGCGAGTCCCGTTCGCGATAGCTAGAAATAGCCAAATGAAAGATTAAAAGTAAATAAGACGACGAAAATACAATTAGTAATTTTTTCTCGAGTTATTTTTGTTGCGGTCTTATCCCTGCAACGCATGCCAGTCTATACAGACACTCATGCAGTCGTCACGATTACTAGTGATTCCACGTACTTTCTTAAATCTAAAATAGTTAAAACTACTATTCAATAGTACAAATTGCATAACTGCTCAAAGTGAAATATATAGTAAAATTTTACTATTTTCTTAGTGCATATCTACATTTTTCGAGCAGTTGTGCAATTTGTACTAGTTATAGTAGTTTTTGCTATTTTAGATTTACAGCGTAGTGGATTCAAACTGCGAACCGAGTTCTATCCCCCAGGAAAATGTCAATACGATGTTTCAGTAATTTTTCGACAATTTTCTCGTTCGATTCTCCATACCAGTAGTCATTCATGACCCCCAGTAACCTCCCAACTTCATAAAGTCGAACGAATCCGAATGAATCAAACCGTTTTCCCGACTCCTCCTAAATTTTCCTCGAGCATTGAATCTCCGACACTCCCAATTCAATGGTCCCCATCCACCACACGGAACCCGAGTTCTTTGTACACAGTAGAAACGTTGCTCGACTCCAATCCAAATGGGTACTCTCTAAATTTTTCACAGTCGAAAGCTCACTGTAAACTTCAGTGATGCGTTTTTCTCTGTACTACAGTGGATTGTTCACTGCAACTACAATGAATTTCAAAATTTGTAGGTAATACAGTAAAGTTTCACTGTAAGAAATTTACAGTTAAACACACAGTCACAATCTATGCGATAAAAGAAAAGCAACAAAGCAATCGTTGAATATCCTCATCGTGGCTAATGGCAGGAGCCAATGGCAGACTCTCGGTGAACCGCGTCGTTGGGGACGACGGCGGTGGCGGTGGATTCAGTGAGCAGGGATAACGATGCCCGGCTAATTCGCGCGAAGGAAAAAAAGAAAAAGAAACAAGAGCGCCACTCGAATGATGTCGCGTCGGGGGCGATTCGAGGAGAGGCGCAAAAAGCCAATTGCACATGTCGCCGAGCTCGCGAGTCGCGTCATTATTCAACGATCGCCCGTATATGTACGTACGCGCATGTGTAAGTACGAGTGCACAGCTCTCGGCGCGGCGTCCCCGATTCAGCCGTTGTGCGAGCGGGGGCGAGCCGAGCGTGGGTTTATTTCGTGCCGAGTTTCCAAAGGATTTTTTTTTCTCTCTATACACCCAATCGACGCGTAGGCGATGGGTGTGCAGAGCGGCTGCTCTCAATTAGACGCGGCGACTCGTTGTTCGCACAATATACTCCGCGCGATACATATACTCACTCGAGTTACATGTTTATTGGACCGATTGTAATCCGATATATGTATACGTGTGCACCGCATTGTACAGCGGTGAATGTAAACACCTCTCGTGGTCGGGGTAACTTTTTCACATTGGCTTTCGTCGAAATTACGCCAACGAGTCGGGGAAGAGAATCAGGCCACGTGGTTTAGGGAGACTTTTTGAAAATTGATAGAATGAGATTCGCGTGTACGTCCCTGGTGCGCGGCTGAGTATATAGCTGCCCGTGAAAGTGTATTAATTTATTTATTCAACCTGTTATCCTGCAGAAATCAAAGTGACCAGTTGGCAGGACTAGCTGGTACAAAAAGTGTAATGTTACCCCATGATTGAATTGATTGAGCGCTAGGTAAAATTACACTTCTTCATTCGTACGAAAATACAGTATATTATACTGTTGTCACTAATGTTCAAAATTATTAGATCTAGTCTAATTTCTTCATACTGTCCCAATGCTGTCATGTAATCTGAAATAAAAAATATTTACTATGCCTTGAATTATATTTAATCAATCCTCAAAACGTTATTCAAATTTCTATTTTCACGTGCAACGAGAAGAAGACTTTGAACATAATTCTAAAAGCAAACAATTGTCGAAGATTTAAGGGGATTTTCTTCGAAAAATTGATTTTTGCTTACAATTTTCAATATTCAGTTATGCAATTTTTGTAGCAATTCCTGGTTGTTTCTGTACAAGAACCTCCCCACATAATACTTCCATAGCTTAAAAGAGTATGATAAGATGCATATAGTACAGAAAGTTCGATGTATCTGACCGCATGAATTTGAAAATCTTGATTAAACCAATCTTAGATTGAAATCAAATAATATTCGCAAGAATTTGCAGTATTGCTGAAAAGACTCTTCGCTTCGCAAGTTTTGAAAGCTTATCTTTAGAGGCGAATACGTTTTGCTTCATAGCTCACGGAGCATTAAGCATTTTTCAAATGTTCGTGATGTTTCGACAAGAATAAAAGTCAGCACTATAACTGCGCATACATAAATTGTCAGTTGAGAGATAAAGTTACGGCTTTCGCCGAGACTTTCAACGAGTATTCCTCAAAACGTTCGTATTAGGCGCTATAAAAAACTAGACGAACAATAATCTGGGTATATAGAATCGTCTATCAGAAGACATACGCGAGTGTAGAAGTCGCTCCAAAGCGTCTAGCCACAGGAATACATAAAACGTTGGGTGGAATTAAAAATCGCGCAGCGAGCAGTGCGGCGGTGGCCACGTGCTGCTGTTGGCTGCTTGTGTAAAGGTACTGCACCGTCGGTTTTTCCTCAAGCGCGCAACAAGGGGGTAATTTTTTTATTAGCTCGAAAAGCACTCGAGGCTTCCACGCGCGGTGCCGCCGACGATCCCGTGTAAAGAGCAGCGGAGAAAGAGAGAGAGAGAAAAAGAGGCGCGCGACTCGGTGCAGTCTGCGGGGGGTCGCTGGCTCGCGCATTCATTTGCTTTATTAAATAAGGATATTTTACGTATATTAAGAGGAGCTGCGGGCCTGCTCCCCTTTACATCGCGACGTCATAATGTTCCTCCGCCCGGACGGTGCGCGCCTCTCCTTCCTCGAGAGATTTTCCTCGCAGTCTTCTGCTTTTCGCGATGGCAAACATTCGCCAGCTTCCACAATTTTCATTGAAATGTTCAATTAGTTGATTTTTCCCTCGGATCCTCGGACGAAAAGCTTTATTGAGATTACAATTTCACGAGGAGTAGCCGTAAGATGCGAACTCCGTATCTTTTTGCTTCGGTGATTTTAAATACTGAAATTCCATTTAATGTGCATCATGTTGAATGTCCAAAATATGTCCCATCGACTAGGAATCGTCGCTAAACTCATCTTCATAATCGAATTATGATGCACAAGATTGATCTTAGGCCCAGATTCCATCCCAGAATATAGCGAAATGTTATTGTTATTATCGAGACCTAAAAATCGCAAAAATTGCGTTATTAAAAAATATAGGAATTGCTTTTTTTCTCGGGAACAGCGCACTTCACAAGAGAACGTTATACAACATACACTATTCAAAATCAGCCATAGAATCTGGAAAAATAGTTTGTGGATGCCCATACAGCCATCCCGGCGAATACCTTGAATTCCCGGAGATATTCATGAATCATTCATCATTGCAAAGCCGCGGGAGCCAAACTCATCTTCTCGGGTGAGTCGCGCATCGAGACTAAGGGCGAACTAAATCCCGAGTAATTTATACATCGCAAACGAGTTGGTCAGCGCAGCTCGGAGTCGTCGCGCAGGTGCATCGTATGAGTCGAAAAGTCGCTCGGACGCGCCTCGTCGGAAACGAGCACTTGAAGAGCCGCGCGCTCCGAGGCTGCTCGACTCGTTCCACAACTAGCCCCCTCCCGTATATAGGTATATAACGCTCGGGCAAATCTGTCCGTCGTACAAGAAACACGCCCCTCTTTGCTCGGGCTCGAGCTCGGGCAGGCGCGCGCGACTTAATTAACCGCTAAGCGCAGCTCGTTTCTTCATAGCGCGCATTATTCGCGAATCACCCGCAGCTCCCTTGTTTCATCACTCGACTTTCGCCCGAGTAAGCCATCAGCTCGCGCGCGCGCGCCACGCGTCTCGGGGCTGTTTTTTTCTTTTTAATCGCCCGCTTTTGATACAAGGCCGACGCGGTGCACGAAGCGGGAGACTCTCGCTACGGCTTGTCGTGTCGGTGAAATGATAACCGAAAAATGCATTTTAAGTTTGTTTACGGAAAGTTGGTTGAACAATTATTTGTGGTATACTTATAATTGCGGGATACATTATTCACGATTTTGAAAAGACTGAATACTCCTGACAAAGTTGACGAAATTTGTCCAATTTTCAATCAATCTAAGCACAATTTAAATATACTCAATTGGACTATAAGTTACTCCACTGTGCAGTTATTATAATTTACTCAATGTCATTTTAATTTAATCAAAACTATACCTTTCACGATGATTTAATCAAATGAATTTGATAATTTACAGTGATGTTGGTTGGAAAGAGAATCAGATCAAAAGTTGAGGCTTAGGAAAATTCATTGAGCACCCGTAAAAATAGTTCGAAAACTATGGAATGCTTTCATGAAGTTCGATCGATGTTGCAAACTCTTCTCTTCGCAACGATGCTATTACATCGAGATTTTAATCAAAGCTGGATATTCCACAGACCAGCAAGACTGACACATTGGGTTGAGAATTTATACAGTATACATGCACTTTTAATTGTACAGATGGAAAGTCTTCTCCCGTTGCCCATAATTTAATTGTACAGATGGAAAGTCTTCTCCCGTTGCCCATAATTTAATCATGATGACCATATTAGAATTCGAACTGCCTGAGGAGGTTAGTGAACCTCACTGGCAAAACTTTGTACAAAATACATGGAGTTAAAATCCTTTTGGATTTCACTCTCCAATTTATGTATGCATGGTCGGAAGAGAAAAATTTGAGGGAATTTGCGTTTCATGAATTTTCATTCATCTTTTAATTCTATCAACATCTACTCTATTACTGAACCAAGCCACTTCTACATAGTAGTCCAAATAAAAGAGTAAAGAGAAAAAGGAGAAGGAAAAGGTTCTAAGATATTAGCTCCCAAAGATCATCCGTCAATGATAATGTGTCCATTTACAGAATGACATTTTGTCATCGTATTGTTTGAAATATCTGTTAATTATAAGATATTGATTATGGAGATTTAAAATATTTAGTTAGCCAAAGTTTGGAAAATGCATAATAGTTAACAATGATTACATCATGATCAACAAATGTTTGATAGTCCCAATTATTTTATTTCCAGTCGATTCGAGAAAAAAAGTCATTCCAATTTAATTATAACAAATCATGAGGATTTATTAGGTTAAAAGGGTCCATTATCTTCTTATATGCAAGGATTTCGGTGAAAAGTCAAGTCTTGTGCCAATATTATTGACAACGGTTCTTATATCGGAGCTCCTCCTTTCGGAGAATATCCTTATTAAGAATCAGGTCATTTTGAAGTTTCCATACAGCTATCTACCTCTTGAGATTTCCCTGGAAAAGATTCTCGCTTCTTGGGAGCAGATTTCAAAAGATGATACCATCCAAAAGCTGTATGATACGCAGCGACTTTTACAGCAAAATATAGAAAAAGGTCGAAATCGAAAAGAGGCTGCTCTTTGTAGAGATACCATCGCCGAAACATAAACATGATCTTATCGCGGTGGAATGAACAGCCGTGGAGCTTATTAAGATGTTAATCATTTTATACTTGAGACTTCCCGAAGAGCAAAGTGCACGCGTATAGTTTTGAACATGGTTCGCTTCTGTATATCGCGTTTAAAAAAAGTAAATCTCAATAGGTACTCGTAGCAGTGCATTGTGCAGGCGTAGAAGAGAGGGCCAATTTCATTCAAGCGGTTCCTCGACTTTCATTTAGTTGGTACGGCCAAAAGAGATTCTTCCCGCTCGCGCTCCCGGAGCAGCTTCTTCCGTCTTACTCCTCTCAACTTTCAAGAGGAAAATATCGATAGCTCGCGCGCGCGCACGAGCGGATCACACTTTCTAACTAAAATGCGGTGGAGTTATATATCCGCGGGAAGCCCTTGACTCCGTGTCCTCCAATCAAGAGCTCAAATAAATCGACTCTCGCCCGGCTATATCTACATTGAAATCAATCTCTTTGAGGAGCGCGGCAAAGATTTTTCTTTCTATAGCGCAAATCTACTTCTTGGATTTCATGCGGGATCCGACACGACGAATCCTACAAGTGTTCTTCACTTTGAAATTCTACGGATTATTCGACAACGTCCTCTTGCGAGCTGGGGATCTCTCAGTTCGGATTACCCCGCGCGAAATCAAATGGTATAACGGCTATATCGTCCCGTTCTTTACTTATATATTCATCAAGACCGATTGCGATTTACTGACAAATAGAAATAAGTCACGAGCGAAATATGCGAACGTCGTATTTGTCAACAATCATTTCTGGAGTTGCTATTGGTATCTTCATTTTATTTTATTCGGAACAGCAACTTGAAACAATAGTATTTCAAAGTATTTATACTGACTAGGAGTGGCTGCACAACCTTTGGGAAACCAAATGTATGATCAAACTTTGTGAGGTATGGTTCTTGAGTATTTCAATAGCTTATACTTCGAACTATATACAGTCTAATTTTTTGTTTTTCCGAATTTGAAGATATTCTGATAAACATGTTGAATTTTAAGCATGAATACTATCTATGAGTAATTGAAAAAGGTGATTTCAAATAATTCTAATCGACATTTAATACAACTCATCAAACCACGTGAAATATTAGTTTTTATTAGATTGTATATGATTATTCATGAGTTTCGTATTTAAAAATGATCCAATAGAAATCCTTATAAGATCGATATACAATTTTTATCTTCAATTACTCGGAGTAAAACATTTCAGATTGAGGTGGATGAGCGTGAGATCGACAGGCCATATTTTCGATTAATTTTAAATGAAATGTTTCCGTCCAACTGGAATTGAAGTTAATTCGTGACCGAGTATGCGCTATATTTGGATCGCTTGACAACTGTGCTTTTGCTACACGAGGGCGATAATTCTACTTCACTATCATACCCTAAACTTTATAGAAAACATCTCTCAGTGCTGTTGCTCATCTCTAACACATCTCGACTCGTGCTTGATGAAAGCTCCGCTCACATGAAAGCGGGAGTGATAAAAGCTCTCACCTTTAATCCTTCTTCTTTTCTGTTGCTGCGTGATATTCTACCTATCCTATAATAAAATTGTTAGATTATTACGGTTATTGTGAATCAAGTGAACTTGTACAGATAGATTGACTTTTACGTAGAATCCCATCGACTTTCGGTTTGAATAAACTTTATTTCGGACCAGTCTATCTCAATTCCTCGTTGATCAATCACTCAATCAATTGACGAGCTACTCGCAATAACAGATGAAACTGCATTAATGACTCCAGAGGTACCTAAAACTTATGAAGCAACGATAATTAAGAACCATCAACGATTATCTCTTCAAAGCACACGCTTTTCGCAAATTTGCAAAGCCCAAGTAAAGCCCCTCACCGTTCCCTTGATATCAGATACTTTTGTTCTCCTACGTCCATATAAGTTCTCCCTCACTTTTACCCGATCGAGGGGAGGAGTACACCGGTGAGACGCGTATACACAACAAAAGTATACGCAGGAGGAGTCCAAGGCAGCGTATACGAAGTCGCGTAACGGCTCGATTAGTCCGGGGGCGCGTAATTATTTCGCGATCGTCGGCAGAGGGAGCTCGCGTCTACGTGTATATCTATACACGGGCCGGGTGCACGGCACTCTCGTGTGCAACTTGCGCTCCTCTCTCTTGCTTGCGCGCTAAATTGATTAGAATTAGTCTAAGGGCGAGGTTGGGGGCGAAGGCCCGGGTGACCACAAGGTCGGCGCTGATTGGTCGCGGCGCAGAGCTTGCGGCAAGATGGCTGCTCCTCTCTCTCTCTCTCTTTGCCTCGCACGTATACGCACACACGAGCGCGCACGTACGAGGCCGCATCTAAGAGGGTTGCGCGCGACTTGGGAACAATGGCCTCTTCCCCCGAGCAGCAGCCGCGCAGCTCCTCCTAATGCCGAGCTCGAGCTCGCGCGCGATTCGCCAAATGAGTTAATAGTTGGGCGCGCGCGCGAGGCCCGGGCCGACGAGAGGCCTCTTCGTGTGTTTTGCCAGTCGCGACAATTGACAAACGCCCTGCGCGTCTCGAAGCAGCGCGACCGGCTGACGTCGCTTAATTATATACACGTTAGTCCCGCGCGAGCTCGTTAGCTTATTTTGCCCGGATACGCGGATACGCTCGCCGGAGGCTGTGGAATCGTTTTTTCTTCCCTTCTTACGGGGGCTGTCGTTGCGCGTATATACAACACGGGTGATTCGATCTCTCTATATCTCCCTGTAAAAGCCGGCTCGCTGTACTCGATCAATTTGCCTTTCGCTTACATTGCTGCGAACGCCTCGTCATAGCCGTAACCGACGATCCTTCTTCCACTCGGATCCACCGCGCTGAAATATCCGATACGCCCGCGCTCACCCCTGCCTGCTTACCCATTTTTGACTCTTTGGTGTCTATGTATACAGACCCATCCTTACTCTCGAGATTTACAGCCACTGTAGGTCGGTGACAGTTGGCATGACTGATGAATTATATAGCTAATGTTCATTCGGAAATCAGGGAAATATTCACTATTCTGGACGTTACATTTCTTACCCACTGATCACATAGCGAAAATTTATCGAAAAGTATATCGAATTATAATTTCCGTACAGTTGATGAATAATCAAATAACTGGTCTTTGTAAGCCAAACAATTTTTCACAGAAATGGCTCATAGACGCCGAATATTCAAGTAGTTATCAGTATATTTTAAATTTAAAGAATACGGAATCCCGATGATCCATGTTCTCTGGCACAGGGCTTGAAAAGTTATTGTCTTCCGACGACGCTTCTGGGGAAAAATCTCCAAATAATAGGACAGTTTTGTATTGGATAACGAGGTCTTGGTTGATACGCGGCCGATTGACGATGCGGATGAAACGAGTGAAATGAAAGTGTAAGCATGAATAAAAAATCTCGTTGGAGGACTGGTCTGATTTGCCGACGAGCAAAAGCCGTTCTCGCGCTGACCGAGAGATTTGATCATCATTGAAATTTTTCGAGGTTGTTTTTGGAAACCCAAACAAGTGATATTTGAAGTCGTTTGTCATCTAACGTTCTGATTTGTCCGAGATATCAACCCATAGTGGCTGAGTTTTTGCATCTAATGTATATCTGTGTTGTTACACATGATATTTATAATTTATCACGTAATCTATTACGAGCCAGCTCTGATCGATATTATTATTTTCAATTATCTAGTCGTCACGATAAATATTGATTTATCGATCTTGGTGAACCACACCGTTCGTTCAAAGCTCGATAAATCAACATTTATCGCTATAACTTGTAAGAGGATAAAGAGGATTATTTATCAAGTTTTCTTTTCATGATTTTTCACGTAAACGATTTTATTTCTTTCTGGATTTACTCGTTGAATCACGAGATATGGGAGGTTTCGAATCACCAGGATCTTGATTCAGGCTGTGATGCTCTCTTTTCCCGTCCTATTATAACGCACAAAGGGAACTACGTCGTGGCGCAAATGAATGGACCATGGGAGTTTCACCGCTGAATAAGATTCGAAAAGAAATGTAACACCATCTTCTCTTCTCATCCACGATCGAATCCCAATTCACTCATTTTTAGCCTCCGCCAGTAGGCCGTTGTATCGATTTATTTTAATGAAATAAAGTCTAGAAGAAATGATCTTTAGGGGCAGAAATGATGTCTATTTTGCACTTCAATTCATTCTTCTAACTCATTTCACATTAATCCCTAGATATGTATTCATAGAATGTATACTTTTTCAGGATACACAACAATGGACACCTGATATAAACTTTGTCTCTTAATACACTTTGGTTTTCATGTAATTTACTCTTTAATTCAGATTAAATTCGCAGTAAATTTTTGGTATCAAAACTTATGTAACTAAATTGAAAATTCACTTTGATTATATGAAAATTAACTGCAGTTTCACTCAATCATCCATCCATCTTTATACAGTGACTTTTCACTTTCATACACTGGTTTTTCTTCGTAAAGTTTCAAAACTGTACGTACTATAATCCTTTAGTGGGTTCAATCAAGTTTTACTTTGTAAGAACCATGTAATTTAAAATTTGTTCAAAAGTTAGCTCAAACCAGACAAAACACTTTTCCTTTCAAGATCTCTGTAACGAAGAGTCTCGAAAATCTCGTACTCTCTTTGTAAGGAAAATCTCGGCATTTTTTCAAAAATCTCGTCTCGGGAAGCCGCAATACGTGTTTTATCCCACACGCGTAAACACACATTGTTCGCGTGGATTGAAAGACGAGGGAATCTCCGGGCGAGGATCGATACATTAGCTGATGACGAACGACTCTTGGGTATATTAACCATCTAGCGAGTAACCGCGAGTGATCCAGGTGTAAAAGTTTCATCCGACCGACCCAAATCCCAAGTGGTGGTTCCCCCGGCGAGAGTTGAAAACGGGTAAATCGGTCTGGCTTGCGCGAGCCGAGCCAAATGATTGCTCTCGGGCCCTGTCTCCCCGCGACTCGAGTGGCAGTGTCTGAGCTTTTTCGAGCGCGCCGCGTCTGGGCATCGACGTATGTGTATAATCTGCCTCGGCGGATCTGCCCAAGTCGAGTGGGGAGCTTCACAATGGAACGGGGACGCGCGATATACACCAATAACTTGGTCGCGCCCAGCGATAGAGCACGCGTGCGCGCGTACTCACCTATACGTATACCTACGTGTGTGTGTGTGTGTACGTACGGAAAGCTCGGCTTTCGAGGAAAATACACCAGGGGCGTTGTACAGCTCATGAATTTTGAGCGGAGAGCCGGCGGCTAGGTGGAACGCGAAATTCAAAGCTGCTCCGGCAAATTAGATGCGAAGCTCGTCGAATCCCTCGAGTTTCTCTCTCTTTTTTTTCCCTCTTCTTAGCCTCGAGACGCGTGGCTTTCGCGCGACGATTATATACGCGAGCGGCTTTGAGCTTTTTTCACGAACGCGGCTCTCCGATGCGTTCGTGTATTATATATACAAGTCGCGATGAGTAGCTGATGTGGCGTGTATGGCCGTTTCTCGCCGGAGCGTATACTGGGAAATTGTCGACGCCTGATGGGGAAATTATGCCTGGCATAATGACGAGACAAAAGTTTGTATGAACGAGTCTATGCCTTGTGAACGTTTGGACATCTATATAGCAGGACGGTGCGCTTCGGTTATACCTGGATAATTCGAGTAATTTTCCCGAGGCGTAGCAAAATTGTAAGCAAGACATGGGCTGCATAAAAAAAATGTATCGATCAATGTTTCCGATAGTTATTGATGAGTAGGGTTAAATTTTATATGATAACCATAATTTCCCAGGCATATACTTGATGCATAATTTTCACTTCCAATTCGGTTTGGCTAAATCAGTCGTGACTATTCCCATCCCGAACGAGTTTCCTTTATCGCCTGTAATACGATTGAAATAACGCTCGATCATCCGGATAATGGCTCGCGCTATTGAAAAACAAGCATATACGCGCATTAAACTTTTCACGATCGCGCGCGGGCGCGGTTATTTTGAAAACTCGGATAACTCCTGGCAAACTCGACGATATAACCCACTTGACGCGGGCCGCGAGCGAGAAAAAGGGGGGGGGGGGAAGAAAGAGAAAGTGAAAATTATCGGCAGAGGGAAAGGACTCGAGCAGCAGCTGCAGCAGCAGTGGGAGTTTATGAATCGCGGGAGGCTTCTTTGCCGAGTAGTGTAGTCCGACGTGAAGGCAGACGTAAGAACGAGCGAGCCCCGCAGCTCTTCGATTATTATTCGCTTTGCCAACGCGAACGTTAGTTATACACCCTGGGTATTATATACCATCAGTCCTCGATTCGTATGAATCTTGTTAGAATCATCATTGCCTCGTATATATACGCGTATAGACGCGCGTCACCGGTAAAATTCAAAACGGCCTATGCAGTTTGGGGATTGGCGAAAGTGTGCCGCGCGACCAAACGACCGGCGCTTGGAATAAAAGAAAGTGAAAGGCTATATATCTTGGGCGGATCGCGCGTGTGTGTGTGTGTGTGTTCCATATTGATTCGAGGCGTAGGTCGAGCGGCGGGGGTGGCGGGGCGCGTGTGTGGCCCAGCTAAGCACAGCCTAAGCTCGCTCTCTCGATTCTGCGCACAAGCCCTCCCCGCAGCGGGGCTCTGCTGCTCCTCCTAATGATTTTACCTCGTCGCCCCCGCCCCTCCACGTAAATTGCCGTAGCGAGCGCTGCAGGCCTGTGGGATTCGTAATTGCACTGCAGCTCGAGCCTCGGAGCCCGCGCACACACACACACAGCGAATATATAGAGGCTATTAGCCCGGCCAAAACCTGCGGCGCACGCCAATTTCACCGTGTGTGTGTGTGTGCGCGCGCGCGAGCTACAGTAATTATCATCTGCCGCTCCTGCGATCGCTCGCTCTCTCCACTTTGCCGCTGCTTCTTGGCGGACTTTCCCCGGTGCGCCCTGTGTTACGTATATATATACATACATACGTAGTCGAGGCTCGCACAAATGAGCCTATAGTTCGTGGGTTACGCGCCTCTTCGTTTGAGGCGCAACCGCGCGTGAGTGGGCCGAAGGGTATATGGCCGCAGTGCTCGGCTCTGTTCGCGTGTATATATATATATATATATGGCTCAGCGCGAGTTGACTCGTTTCTGTTCGATATAATTAATTCCGGTCGAAGTCGCAATATCGATTGTTGCGTTTCGAGTGCGCGCGCGAGCGGTACATATGTATATATATATATAGATCGGACGAAAGCCACACTCGTGAATCTCGTTCTCGATCTTTCACCTCGAGCTTCTTGAAGCGAAGGGCTTCTCGCCATCCGCGGTATACTCCCCTCAAAACTCCAATTAATTTTTCAGTCATACGCCGTGCGGTATATTACTGAATCTAAGTTTTCGTCTTGTCGGTGCGTAAGCTTGTCGAGTTTCGCAGTGAAAAATCGCACACTCTCAGTTCCTTCCTGTGAAAAACCACTGTACGAAAGCGGAAGACTAATTCATTTTTACAAAAGTCAAATACTCACCGTACGAAAGTGAAAATTCGGATTTTCAAAGTGAATTTTCACCGGGCTTGAAGTAATTTCCCGGTGTCGACTAATAGAAGTGTCCAAACGACTAGAATAATGGCGAATGCACACTCGTAATACATAAATAAGTCTTCCTCTACTTCTACACAGTGGTTTTTCACTGAAAAGTATTTACAGAATAAACTGAGGCGTAAAGCTCGTGGTTTATATAAAACAAGAATAATGGGTATTATTCGCTCATATTCATCCGCAGTACTCCACAGGAACTCCATGGTACTATAGGCCTATAGGCTAGAGTACTGAAAGCCCTTGTCTTCGAGCTATATATAATACACTGCACATATTACGAGGAGTATCCCACTTCAGAACTCCTAGAAAGAGTATCATGGAGATCTTATGGAGCATTTATAAATGAATTAAACCCTTTATTCTTGCTAATATAAATCATATAAGCTGTACTCCTCAAATGAAGGCATCATCATAACTCAATAAGTTTAAGGTGAGAAATGAAAACTCGGATGCTTTCAACTTTAGTGCTATGGAGTGCTAAAAAATTATGGGAATACCTCTGGGATATACGCTTCCTCGCGTAGATACGTGAGTAATTAAATCGGAATATTTCCGTTGGACGAGTTAGCTCTCGAATCCGAGTAAAACCGCGAAGCTCAATATACTTGGTAGCTCACAATTGAATGTATATGTATAAAATATGGAAAACCTCGCTCGAGCGGCTCTTTACGCGTCGAAAATGTGAAACGCGAAAAAGAGTACGTACACGTATGTACATATATATGCACAGATATATACTGCAGGGTATTATACGGGGAAGAAGTGGTGGTGCGCGGGGCAAGTCTAGTGGCTATATACATATACGCGTGTGTGTGTGTGTCGGAGAGCGGGTGACGGCCGAGCAAGTTCGTGTATATATGTATATAAATGTATATATGTATATATTATATGTATGTATGTATATATATAAGGATTGTCGGCGGCGGTGGCGGCGATTGGTGCGCCCCGCCTGACCACGCCCTGCTATGCCGCACGTGTATTCACTCCCCTCTCCGCGCCGCCAGCCATACGTGAGCCCACGCACGCGTATCACACACACACACATACACATGTATAGAGTGGCACTCGCGCTTCACCCATCAGGAGCGTATGCGCCAAAACGTAACACTGATTAACATCGAAGTCGCACACGATACCCCGTGTGCCCGCGGGCTCATCCGTTTTGCACCTTGCCGCACCAACATTTTATTTCACTCGTTCGTTTCGGCGTCCCGCGTCTCGCTTCCCGGCTGTGCGTGTGTGTATTCTCGACGGGTATATACATATCGATTCTCGCACATATTATACCGAGGAAACGTGTGCTACGTCCAAGTCTCCGATTACCGTGGATACTAACATTTTTTTCGCAAGCCATCTTCGCTTGGGTCTCTTTCAGTATTCGTGGGTTACAGTGGGACGTCGATAAATCATCTTGCGATCGTTGGATAATTATGAATTTATTCACTGGTGATTCGAAATGGGCCCGATGCGCTGAAGAAAATCTTACTCTTACTAAAGTTGTCTTTTGTTTCAAGTGCAAATCCTTTCGAGTATCAGAATACGGGCTTTTACGCGGCAGAGCGATTTCTCTTCGGTATAGCCATTAGAGTGGATGCTAAGAAAATTTCATGCTCGCGTTGCGAACATATGTTTTCTCGGCTCAAAAAGATTTGGATTTCCGAGGGAAATATTATATATATCACTTTTGATGGTATATTATGGACAAAGTATACTTTTTGCTGGCTGAGCTGCGTCGCGAAATTTTTTTAACGCGCTCGAAGAGCAATCCTTTTGAGGTATATAGAATTACTCAGCAATCAAAAGGAAAATCCAATTGTGGTGAGAGGATTTTGGACTAATGGATTTTTGACAATGGAGTTGGAATGACAATTATGAAATCCAAAAATCGAAAAGAATTGAAGCGGAATCTGGCCATTTAAAACTCTGCGATACAGTAGGAAATAATACTTCCCACCTGTTCATCAGCAATAATTTTAATATTTATTCTCCATATCATGGACTCTGGAGCGATGTTACTATTTTGTCAGTGACTAAGATCGCAATATTGATATTTCCAATACTAAGAATTCAATATATTCATTAGTTTTATTATTATAAACAAACCGTTTGAAGAAGATGACGATTTTAACACAACATTTGACCTGTAGAAAGTCCCATAAAAATGCCAAAGTCAATCATAAATCCTATGTTTTTGGGTCAAAGATTCGAAAATTCAAGTCAGAGATTCGGGAAATTCAAGATGGTGTATGACATCTTTGATATCTTATTTTCTTGGTCTTTCTCTACGCAAGGATCATGAATACATCTAATCTAGATTATACCATTTTCTACGCCTCAGAGCGTTGAAAGTGTATTTTGATGCACTGTCCGCATAATTATCATGGAATTCTAATTTTCCCATAGTTTAATTCGAGATAAGTCCTTTGGGGACCATAATGCTGTCCTGGTCTAATATTATCCAATGCGAATGAATTAAGATTCTGGTTCGTTTTATCACCGACTCATGTTTAATAACTAATGTACGGCTCGATGAATCTTAATTACTTCGAGCCTTCTTTCAAAGAGAGAAAACGAAGCTTTGGCTATTTTACAAGATTCTTTTGAAGAGACTGTTCATAACACCCCGAACTTAATTATTTGCATTGGAATCTGATCACCAATATAGAATATTGTTCTAACCTTAAGTAAATATACGAACAGTAACAACACAATATTTGAATATAGTATGATTTTCTTTTCTATTATGATCTTGATAATTTTACCACGTTTACTCTGCTCAACCACAAATCAATCGATATAATCTTGATTATTCAACTGAATAAAGAGAGTCAAATTTGTTTCGCTGTGTTTCAAACATGCAGCAGATAATATCTCAACTTTAGACACTATCATTGAGCATCATCTCAGAGAAATGAGCTATTGTACGTTACTATATTGTGAGTATCAAACTGATACTTCTGATAAAGAATTCTGATAAAAAAAACGATGAATTTGAAAAGAACCAAATCAAAATATTAGTTCACTGGGAAGCCAAGGTTAACTAAACATTATCTCACATATAAAATAGAGTTTATGTTACCAATCGAAAAACGAAAAACTCATTATCAATACATCGGGCTAGAGCTACACTTTATATTTATTTAATCGTCAAATATTGAAGTATTTGCAAATAGCATTCGAATGATTGAACCCTGAATGAAATTTGAAAGTTTCAAATAAAGTAAGCTCTACGGTAAAGATCAAAACTCCGATAGAATCTAACTAGTTCGAAATAAGCTGACCAGTAAACATTTATAAAAATTTAGTAATCTTTATGTATCATTTCATGGAAAATCCTTTTTTGAGATATTCAAGTCCGGAAGAAAGGTCAATAATTTTTATCAGGTCAGGCAACTTTACACACACTTACTATAAATAAGATTTTAATCCATTAAATAAGGAGTAATCAATGACACCTCATGATTCAAAGTGCGATTGGCTAATGGAATAGTCAAGATAAATTTCAACAATGAAAAAACTAGAGAAAAGTATACTCGAAAAATCAATAATAATCAATGACAAATTATTGGGACATCAAACATTGAAAAAGAGCACAAAACAAGCCAAGGTTCATTAACATTCAAAGACACACGTATGAAAATGCACGAGTTTCGAACAGATAGTGGCGAGCACCAAATATTAACTCGTTTATCCATTACATTCTAGATTTTGTGAAATTCAATGAGTGAGTTTATTATCTCTTTATAATAATAACCTTTGCACAATTATATATTTTAATGTTACACAAAGAGATCTTGCGAATTCTCTCAAAAAAACGTAATTCAAGTCCCTTTGAGAAAGCATATTTACTTGGCATATTACGGACCTCTCTGTAGAGGTTGAATAACCCACTCGAAGTTCAACGGAAGAATGAGAATTGCCAATTTTTTATTTGAAACCATAACAAAAATTGTTCTTCGATAACTCCAAACCGAGAATTCGATTTGTCGCATTGAAATCGAGTTTGGGGCTCTAATTATACATAAGTGATACAAATCAGAGAAAATGATGATTATGAAGACTATTTCAAGTTCACCGTTTGTTTTTCGAGATAAAATGCGAACGAAACTCGTATTGTAATGTCAATAAAAATATGACATCTATCGATATATTGAATCTTGTATTTGACTAATGTAAACATTTACTCAGGCTCGTATACACTACATCATTATGAAACCAGCTTGAGAAAATAAATTGCTCGTCACTCCAGTAAATGTTTTAAGTAAACAGCCCAAACTACTTTATTGGAAAAGTTCCCGACATGCACAGACATACCGAATCGTGCAAGAAATACTTTACAAACTTGTTGCAGCAAGAGTTTGCACTGCATTTACACGGCAACTATCTGGGAGGAAGTAACGAAAAATTGCTTGACACGTTTTCGTTATCTTATCTCTGACGCTTATTGTACACATACAGTTTAACAAAAATATTACGCTGTATCTGTGTTATAATGCAACCACTTTTTTCAGTGAATTTTAATCCACGTCTAGTTCGGAGAGTCTTTTTCCCAAATATGTTAAACAATTGAATTCGTTATACTTATTTTTCGGAGTATAATTCAATAGTCCAGTCAACTCGACCGGTAATGTTTTCAGTATTGATTAAAAAGAGCGGATAGAATTTCATCGCTATCATATCATCGACGATTTTTTCAAAATACACCTTAAATTTCATCCGAATCAGATATAAATATTTTGAAAAACACACTCGACATTCCGAGTTGTTGAAATAAAAACGGTTTTGGAATTTCAAATTACGCGGTCGAAACAGCGCTGCCGCGCGGCTGCACTCGGAACCTGGATCGAGCCCGGTCGCGCGCGGCCGGCGGCGCTAGCGTCAGTATATCTGCGCGAGCGCTTCAAAACAATCTTGGTGCGGTTTTGCTGCGAGGAAACTGCAGGAGGCCCGAATATTTTGACTGAAATGATCGAGGAACACGACGAAAGAGAAACAATATGCGATTCAGTGGTAAGCCGCGCGTTTCCAGCTCTGATTTTTCGCCGCTCCAATTTTCCCACGCGACTCGTTGCAATCCGAATTTGATTAACAATCATCCTAACCTAACTTTCAGAACTCACTCGTAGAAGGATGCCGTTTGCCGGTCAAAATGAATGGCACAGAAGACTGGCGTGAGTATCTCCAACATTCAAGGATTCTGGATGATTTGGCCGGAAGTATTGTAGAGGAAAGATGATCATGCGTAAAGTCATAACTAATTCTTCACTATTGGGGGAGCTTGACGATGATCAACACATTGAAGACTTGACCATTTTTTGTGGCGATGAAGCTCTCCTCAATGGTTTCTGACTTACCATGTACATTGAACCTTGTGCAAGCTTCCATGGTCATAATACTATTATACTGATTCATTCTCGAGATAGATGTATCATGATTGAATTAGAATATGAGAATTCTAGGTTAGATTATGAGTTTTGTCTGTGATACTATTAATTGAATATGTTTCAGCTCTTGCCGAGATCATCAGTATAAAAGATTTGCAAGGCTTAAAATGTTACTACATACATTATGTAGACTGTGAGTAATTTGTTTCTTATTGCTGTATATATTTCCCAAGTGTGGTGTAATTGAGTATTTCATTTGACGGATTCTGACTGTTTTATGTATGATTTGAGTTAGAAATGATTGTTATTGCAAGTTGCGAATGCTAGATTAACTTGATTGGTGAATGTTGACTATCAATTCAACAGAGAATCTCAATTCTACCACGTAGGAATTTACAGGTTTCATTATAAATGTATTTCCCATTTTCACAACTATACGGATGGATCAATACTTTTCAGTCAACAAAAGGTTAGACGAGTGGGTTCCCGAGGATTTTTTAGATACTCGGAAAGTACAATTTCCACGCCGAGATGGAGCAACTGCACCTGGGACTGGAGCAGCTACTCCAAAAAAGCAAATACCTAGCAGACCACAAAGTCCAAGCATTGTAAACAATGAGCCAGTCAATGGATCAGCTGTGTTGCAGGCAGCATTGCAAAAAAAGATGGCTAGAAAAAGAAAAGCTACATTTCCAGAGAACGATGATTCTCAAGATGGTCAAACACAACCTAACACTCCTGCTGGTCCACGGCCGACAGGCTCTCTAGTTGCTCATCACCACGATGATGTTGTCACACGGATGAAAAATATAGAATTAATTGAACTCGGCAAACATCGAATAAAACCTTGGTACTTTAGTCCGTACCCTCAAGAGATGGTGAATCTAGTTTGTATATATATTTGTGAATTTTGTTTGAAGTACCGTAAAAGTCGCAAGTGCTTAGAAAGACATTTGACAAAATGTAATCTGCGACATCCACCTGGAAACGAGATTTACCGTAAAGGATCCATATCTTTCTTTGAAATTGATGGGAGGAAAAACAAGAATTACGCTCAAAACCTCTGCCTTCTGGCCAAATTGTTTCTTGATCACAAAACATTGTATTACGATACAGATCCATTTCTCTTTTATGTAATGACAGAATTTGATACTCGAGGATTCCACATAGTAGGTTATTTTTCCAAAGAGAAAGAGTCGACAGAAGATTATAATGTTGCTTGTATCCTCACAATGCCACAGTATCAGAGAAAAGGATATGGAAAGTTACTAATAGAATTTTCATATGAACTTTCGAAATTTGAAGGAAAAACGGGTTCTCCTGAAAAGCCATTATCAGATTTAGGGCTGTTATCTTATCGAAGTTATTGGGCCCATACTATTTTAGACATCTTACTCACTGTAAAACCAACGGTTGAAAATGAGAAGCCACAAATCACAATTAATGAAATTTGTGAACTGACTTCTATCAAAAAAGAAGACGTGATTTCAACGTTGCAGAATCTTAATCTTATTAATTATTACAAAGGACAGTATATTGTTACACTAAATAGGTGAGTTTGAACCATCAGATTATTCTACATTATTTTAAGTGGATCAAAATGAGAATATAAGAGAATCCAATTGTTAACGAATCAATCAATTTATAATACTGAATCTCATTTTATGTGAATTTTTGTACAGGGATATAATTGATCAGCACAACACAGCAATGGACAGAAGAAAAATTAGAATAGACCCAAAGTGTTTACATTGGACGCCAAAAGACTGGAGTATTCGGGCAAAATGGTGAAATAACTGTTCCATGGACAATAAAACATAACTAACTTATCACGTGATTCTCATGGTATATTTAAAAGTGACTGCATAAGATATGTGAATGTACAAATTTGTACATAGGATCGTGTACCTAGCATTTTAAAGAGACTGCACTGGCTTGCTGCAGAAATCAGACGAACTCTGCTTGAGAAGTCAGAAGAGACATTTTAATACAGTGACTAGATTTTTTTTAAAGTAATTTGAACAGATCAACTCGTATTTGGTATCACTGATCATCGGTGACCAATGATTTGTACAGGAACTCTTCAATAGTGTAGAAATGTAAATAAATGTGATTTTATAAAAATTAACGTGAGTTAATTTTTAGATATTCATTAAATACGAATCAATATCATATCGACGTTAATTTTGAACTATTATAAATAATAAATTGATAAGGCTAAAAACTTAAAATTAAGTATCCTTGAAAAACAAAATGAAAATTAGAAAGGAATTAGACAACTACTCTATTTATCATAGTAGTGGCAAGTTTACTGTCATGTATATAGGTATATATATATATTTTTTTTCATTTTATATTCAACAGTAACATCACAGTAGCTTCGTGTACAATAAACCTTGATATAATTCATTTTTTCATCAGCAGCATGTTCAAGTTTAATCGTTATTTATCAACCACTCATGAGTGGTAGCATGATGTCGAAGTCTCATTCATGCCATATTGTATCAGTAGAAGCAGGGGAAGATGAAACAGGAAGTTTATTGAGTTGTACAAGAATTTCCTTCTCGTCGCAGTTCAACCTTACGATTATTATTGAGTCGATTGCAGATGATGAATAAATTTATGTTTCCATGATAATGATGATATAATAACCACAATCAGAGATAGAAAAAACATTTTTGGACTCTTAACGAAATATAGATACTATATTACAAAACAAATAGACACTCATAATCAATTTTCATTGATATAAATTCTCACGTTAATTCAATTGTACTGCGTATTTGATTTTTCACTCACAATCATTTGTACTTATATATGAAATCTCTGTCTCACACTTCATGCTTTATACATTCGAAAATTATTTTTCATTTCACTTTCTGAATTTGTTTTTAAATATTCTTTCATGAATGCTAATATGTAATATGTACTCTCAATATGAAAGACAAGCAAAACTAGGTGATACAATAGTCTCGGAGTGATACGATATTCCACATTTACAATTACAATTTTACAAAATTAAGATTCTCAAACGAGTATCAACGATTCTTTATTTTAACATCTTCATAGTTAGTTGATTGTTCATTTTCCGCTTGACGAAAAAATACACTCACGTGCACAAATAGATCTACCATAGAATATTTGTAGAATTGCATGATATAACACAAAGGCAAACCAGCCCATTTATTATAATTTACATTTTTTCCATTCTATTCATAAATTTCGCAACGAGAGTCTGGATGTTGACCAATATACCATCCGATAAAAATCAACTTTCACCATTCACAACAGCAAAATGAGAAATATCAATACGTAATATGGTGTCTGCCTTGTGATCAAGTATTTTGTCGCCTCATCGCATATTTTCAACTTGCAATTGATATTATTTCGAAAAATTAGATATTGGCGTTGAGAATTTTGAAATTATACTCAATCAACTAGACTAAAGATATCTCGTTTCAATAAAGCCTAACAAATTTTCACGCTTGATATTTTAACTTCCAATAAAGAAATACGAGCTATTTTACAAAATCAATCAATTCACAATTCTCAGCATTTCTGAAAAAATTCAAATTTCAATGATAATGAATATGATGATAACATTTGTATCACGACGTTATAATGTGCGCGTATTACCAACATAGATTTTTCCCCGATGAAAATCCGAAAGAAAATATTACGATTTGCTCTACATTGATGAGTCATTTTGATATCAAAATGAGACTTTCTGCTAGAACGTCCGTTTTGAGTTTTCACAACTCTTACCTCATTGCGCGTTTCAAGGAGCACGAAATTCTCATGTATGTTTACGGGTACAATGTCTCCGTACATAAGGATATTGTTCACGTTTATAATTATATATTGATTGCTTATCAGCTTGGTAAATGAAAAATCCGTATTTTCATGATGATTATTTTACCAAAAATAGTTTTTTGGAATTTTCTTCGAATACTGATTCTTGCTTTCGAAAAGCACTGGGACGGTGTCAAAATTGAAATTTCTCAAATCAATTTTACGTTAATGTTCTAAGAGTAAGTTGCCGAATTTTCTAGAGAACACTTTGATATGTAAGACCTCATCGTGGGCTTGTCCAGGCCAAAGTATACCACGGTACCTTTCAATAAGCTGGACTTGACGAAAATTATACAGTCATCATTGTCATCATCAAATATTTTTTACCGAATCAATGCCAGAGAACCTATGTCTCATCGGAGAAATTCACCCTGGTATACAAAGCTTATTCTTGATGAATAATATATTTTTCGTCAAAGAGCGCGAGGCAATCTCAATACTGTTTTTTTTAAACTTAACAGATGTGTATTTGAAGAAACATTAAAACGATGAAATCTACATGATTCGAGAATATTAACGGAACGACGTTACATACTTTTCCATTGACCAAGTTGATATTAGACGATTCGAGAATTCATTCACCATTATACTCTCTTTTCATCATTTTATCTTCGACGTTACAATATTATTCCATATATATTTTTGTATACACGCCGTCTGTTTAGTACAATTATAGTTGAACAGTAGACGGCAACAGCTGGACAAATTAATGCGTACTTTATTTATTTACACAACGAATACGCGAACAACATATTTTTGTGTGGCAACCCTCATTGGCGTATAACCGCACAGCAATGCCTGCATTGCTTCACTTGCCTTTCCAGCTCTAGCAATGATAGGAAAACTTGAATATGTATCTTCTGACTGAAATACGCCAGCATAAAATAGTTTCATCTGATTTTTCTCGCACGTATATCGGACTAGAACGGACTATGTAGGAGGAATATCAGGTGCGATTTGAAAAAGATAAGAGACTCGACGAAAAAACAATCTTCCTTTGCCTTCTATAGTTCTATAGTAAAAAATATTGTTTATCATTGCGAGTTTGCTCTGTACTTTAATAAAAATTCACTCGCGGCGAGTGAAAATTCATTTTTGCTTATGAGACCGGAGGCATCAACAGTGTCGTCCGTGTTCGATTATTCGCAAAATAATAAACGACTGCCAAATGAATTGTGCACTTTTAAAACTCGATCGACTAGTAACCAAAAATCTTAGACTCGTCCAGCCGTCACCCTGAACAGTAAGACACTTAACAGTTTTGGCGATCGCCCTGAGAGCAATTCATTCAATTATTTACAGCTAGCTTCCATAAACACGTTTTTTTTTCTTTAACTATATTTCGCTCTAGCTCGTCGCAACGCGTTGTCCCCGACGTCTTAAAAGAATCTTAGCTGCTCATAGCAGACGGGATTGTGTACGATAGACTAAAATGACTCGAAACGCTTGAATTTTTTTTTGTCAGATCGCATCGTCGCCCGGGGGCTGATGCATGTCTTCATCACGGTTCGCATCGAAACTTCTCGATCCAGTTCAAGCGTTTCTCATTCGAGATGTCGACAGTGATAAAATGGGCGTTTAACTGTGTAAAAAATATCTTGTCTTTGCACTTGGAAGGTCTAGAAAGATTAAACTTTTTGACATTTTATTTTCTACTTCGGGAGGAACTCGGCAAATAGAACATTTATCCGTATTTCTTGCGCCCCACTCGATCCCGCGAGATCGAGTTGTATCCGTAATAATAAAAACGGCCGGATTCTATTGATCAAAAACTTGAATTATAACGCTTTCTACGCAAAATACAGAACGACCCTCGGAAGAAGATGAAGATATTTTCTAGCAATTTGTATTTTTCTAAAATCTGATTTTACAGTTTTACTGCTGGTTTCGCGCGCTCGCGTACTCTCACAGTGTAATGATCGTGTAATCTATTTGCCAAGTTCCTCGATATGTTTATTTGTCACAGTACATCACGTGAGTGGAGTAAAACAGCCACTTGACTCACCAATGTTAATAATATATATGTTTATATATATATATATATATATATGTGTGTGTATATGTATATTATATAATAATGCACCACGAGCGCCCGTTTTTTGCCAAAAACTTTTTGCCTAAAATTTTTAAACATCAACTTTTGCTTGATCGCAACTTTCAAGTACCACTTATATGTATATATATCAATGTGTATTTATGTATTCATATGTATATATATAATTTTGTTTCTCGCATCTTAATCTTAAAATGAAGGAGACCATACACCGTAAGACAAAGTATCCGCAACTTTGTTCCTCATCCAAACATTACAGAATTGTTTTTAGAATTTTTTTTCCTTAGAGTATTGAAGATACAAAATCTACGATAGAAAAACTGAACAGACTTCAAATATTTCTTCTCTCACATTCAACATTAAACTCTCTCAATACTAATTTTATGTCATATATATATATATATATAATATATATCGTTATTATTATTACTAGTATATTGTATTCAATATTAACCAACTATTCATATTAATGCACATTATTTCGCGAAATCGTACTTTGCTCATAATATGTGCCCTTTTATCAGACGAGATTGTCACACTCGGTCATAATTATTGAAGTACTGGCGTCTTCTTTTGACAATTTGATTGTTTTATCTAGTGAACAGTTTACTCCAGCCATGAGATTGAGGAAAATAAAAATCGCCTGAAGTTGGAAAAAAAACTTCATTCCTATTTAACCATCGCAAGTTGATTACTTTAATTCGTAAAATTGCTATATACTTGTTATAATAACACGGGTATAAAAAATATCAACGCCAGTACTCTTCAACAGACCGAATTCCAAATATGGGTATGTATATTCATATATATATATATATATATACATACATACACAGGTATATATCTATGTATATAGATATAGATATATATTTATCGTCCGTTATATATGTATACTACAAAGAAAACTGAACGGATAACTTATCTGATAACACTGGTTTTAGCCTGTTATACAATTCGACTCATCTTCAATAATTCGCATTTATTAATCGTAAAAATAAGTCAATGGCGTTCTTCTACTTCGTCAATAATATTCCCGTTTTATTCATTCGATTATTCATCAACTCCTTCCAGTCTTTGTTATCGATTAGTGTATCGAAACATCGTCAAACTCGCTTTATATTTCACATAACGTTTCCTCGCTAAGCAATGAAGATTCGCGCTGAAATTACCCAGGCAAAGATTCTAAGTTGGATATAATGTTGCCAAAAAGAAAAGTAGCCACGAAATCAAGCTTCTATGGATCCAAAGTTTCCCGATGAAAAATATCACCTGCGTATCGAGTACAAAATAAAAAGAAGTAAAAAATCTTTGGAAGACACAAACCGAAAATCTGAGATCAAAGATTTTCTCGGTAGAAAAATTGTTGAACTAAGTGACTCGAAATTTTTCGTCTTGATAATCGTGATCAAGCCATCAAAGTACTCAATTTCCGTTGAGCTCTGGCCGTCTATTGAGGTTTTATCGTCCGCCGACCGATTCAGCACACGTTCTACTGTACGCGCAACAAGTCAAACTCACACGCGTTAAATTGAGTACCTTTTATTATCCGATGTATAGAGTCTAGCAAGTAAGCTACGTATGTCCTTTAGAAATGCTCTGGCTATCGTCTCACTGGATTTTATTGAGCCTCTGCAGACGAGTTAATGAGGAGACGTTTCTGATCGAGCTTTCGGAAGTTTGTGTATAAACGAATTCCGTCGCTTCAATCCTCACGAGTTTATCAGCGATATTATTGAATTTAACAAACAAACTGTCCGCCAACTTATAAACCACCATCGAAACTCTCCTGGGTTTCAAGGCGAGTCTGATAGGCCTCGAGATAACGATCGACGTTCCGATAAATTCCGGAGTTGGCTTGGAACATCAGAGTCTCGAGGATCCTCTCGTTCTTTATCGATTTTGAAGGTAACACAGTCTGTAAAGAACAAATAGATACATTTAATAAAATTAACCGATTCTTATTATTTCCTCCTTTCATTTCGTCTATACAGAGACGAAATGAAAGGAGAAATAGTTCTAGAAACAAACATTGACTGAAGTATATCCGATCCTCTTGTAATTAAGGTGACTGTAAAGGTTTTTAATTTCGATAAATTTGATACTACTTTTTATACGAAATCCCAGATGATTACATCGTAGGCAGCGCTTATAATACCCGAAAGTTCTAATACGTTCTTATTAGAACATTGTTTTTCGACCTAATTGTCACGATGTCTCAAAAATAGCTCGACATATTCATTTGTGATAGTTTTAATCAATTATGAAATTGACCTTAGATTGAATGATTTTCTGTATTTGAAAAAAATCTGATTGATAGCTTTTTTGAAGGAACAACTAAGATTTCCCGTTTTATTACATTTTTGTTGTTATAATGTTGGAAGAACGGTGTCTTTGTTTCTTTTTTCCAAATTCAATCGATTGGGTGGCCGCATTTCTAAAGATAACTGAAGTTCAAGAAACGATTTTTTTCTACAATGGCCCAAATCGAGGCAATGATGTTAGCCTTTTCTGATAATACTATTAGCTGCATCGAAAATTATTCATTTTCAATTTTTCATACGTCGTTATAAGCTTCAACGAGTAGTCAACTCTTCGTAGTTTACAGAAGTTGTTTATACTTCTTTGTTTAAGAGTTGTGAATTTTTAAACTCGACCAGTTTCAAACCTCTACAGTCCCTTTAAAGAAAGCCAAAATATACGTGATTCGAATGGTCGCACCAGCGCGACACAGCCGCGAAATTTTATTTTCCTGGACAGCTAGAATTTGATTACGTATTTATTCCGTTAGCAGTATATCTCAAAAACGATTCTTTGATTCAAGTATGGAATTTTACTGAATTTAAGATGCAACTAACTGAAGTACGACTAAAGTGTTCAAATTAAGACTCGTCATATCCTTATTTTTTATTTCTTATTTAATTCTATATTGAAAATTTTTGAACGTCTAAAGAAATTGATGAATTTCCAGCGTTTCCTGAATAAATTGGATTGCCATCGACGCATCAAATAGTGACGTGAATTTCTAGCGAATCTCGGAAAAATAAAACGAATTGACAGATTTGATGTATGGCAAAATTTTGAAGAATTCCTTTTCGTAGTATGCATAACTCTTGAAACCACGAACGACGCGAAGTGAATTATGAATATATATGGAATGAAAGACGCGGGGGAAGAGGAGGGGGTTAGTAGACGTGTAAGTACCTTGATTAGCTCCTGAGGCGTGATCCTGTAGAGCTTGAGGTCCCTGCTGAGCCTCTCCATGATGCACTTGAACTCGGTGTTGGCGTCCGCCTCGGACTTGGTCGACTTGATGCGGTGCTTCGCCCACATGAGCATCGCCTCGAACTTTTTGACCTCGACGACCTCGAGGCTGCGGATCATGATCATCTGGACCATCGACTCGCTCAGGTTGACGAAGTCCGGGCACTGGAACAGCTGGAACGCCCGGTGCTCGACGAACGCGAGGATCATGTTGACCAGCTCGGACGCGGAGCTGTAGCGCCAGTAGTAGTTCTCGAGGGCGCACAGCATCACGCACACCACCTCGATCCGGAGGAACTGCTTCGCGTGGTGGAAGCAAGCCTGCAGCAGCTCCGGCAGGTCGTAGTGCTCCGCGGCGCAGATCAGCCCGGGGATGTTGCTGCACGTGAGCGGGCACGAGCCTGTGTGCAGGTAGTCCAGCAGGATCCGGAACGTCTCCGGGTCGAACTCGATTATGTCGAACTAAGCGTGCAATCGTCAACATTTTTACTTGTCCATATACATGTAACTTTTTTTACGGAATCTTAACTTCCTATTGCTTTTGCCTCACACCCCCCTTCTATGCAACTCCACTGACAGGTGAAATAAACGTTTGAATTTGAATAATGTTTGGTTTGGGTCCCGATTTAAAAATAAAACGTGTGAACAAATCATGCTTATTTCTGACAGAATTTTTTCATAACTAATAATTTCTTGCAGAAATTTCGTGGATATAATATATCGAGAAGGGCACATCTTGAAGTATAAGAATATATCCCTTTCAATTTCTTTTGGCCGTGAAGATCATTACATATTAGCCACTGAAGAGCGATATACCGTGATTGGCGTTTTCGGAACAAGTTAAAACGATACTTATATTCACGTTTTTTCCGTTCGTTCTCAAAATTAAAAAAGAACGTAAGTTTTTCTAAACTTTACTAATCTGTAGATTCCGTGAAAACGTTTTCTCTTACTATTTTTCCCTTACATGACTTCAATCTAAGGATTATCAAAAGTTAAAAGTTTGTAAACCGACGTAATGAACTTATCAGCGAAGTCAGTCTAAAAAGAACTACTCAACGAAGTGCGAAAATACGTGTCTCGTACATTCAATACCCATTATAGATTCGGCGACCCTCCCTGTTAGTATACTCATAAAAATTTACCTCGGTCTGGGCTAGTTTCGTCCTGTCGACCTTCTGCGCATCGGCGCAAACGCTCAGCCTCGGGACGGCCAACGACGCAGCAGTCGCCTTGTCTTTGTCTTTCGGTTCTTTATCTGCAAGTTCATAGCCATCTTAAATCCAGCAAAAATTAACCATCACGAGGAGGGTCTCGCACCTTTGGATTCGTGAGACGCCAGTTTATGACGCATATGGAAAGTACAGTAAACGCATCCAATAACAACCATTGCTCTTCTGGTGAAGCCCATCAAAAATATGATCGAGATTTTATTTCGAGCACAAGTCGGCGTTAGACAAGTAAGATAATTGTGACTAAACTTTTGGCGTCAAAAAATTTATTCCATTGAAAATAATACTCTCTCAAATTAAAATAATTAAAAACTATTTTTTATTAGTAAATATTGCATAACTGATATTCACTCAATACTAGTGAGACATTCACTATTTCTGATAATAAATTATTGTTTTACTAGTCAATAGTGAAATTCGACAAAAAAAAAACTAGTGTTTCGCATATCCAATTATTCACTATCCAATCCACAAGTAAATATTACATGGTTGATAAATAATGAAAAATGATATTACATCCATATTATTTGTGTATCGATATTCAAATAAGTAATGTTGGTGAACTTATCAATAAATGAAAAAAAGTTACCGCCCAGAACAGTACATACAACACTGATTTTCCCGTGAGCTTTCACTATCAATCATCGGTCGTGCAATTATTCCCGATGAGTAGTAGTTGACGACTATTTAAAATCCCGGAAATATATGCGCGTGAAAGTATAGAGCGAAAGGCAAATCCAAACGTGCGTTTGACCCTCCTCGCGATCGCGACAATGGATAAACTCACTACTGCAGTCTTGCGAGCTGGCCCAGCGCTTGCGGTCCTCGCTCGACAGCGTGCTGCCGTGCTTGCGTATGCTGCGCCCCCAGCCGGCGGTTATTGTGCCCAGCCTCGTGAACGCCCGCACGACCATCGGCGACGAGGGCACGCTTTTAGGCCTAAACAGATCAGAACCAGTATCTCACAGAAACCGCACGACGGCACTTTGGGGACTCGGAGGTGCAAACACACACACACGTACACACTTACACGACTCGCGGCAAATGGCTCGACTCGTCAACAACGTCCACACGGGTGTATACAACGATCAAAGCGGAGATTTATAATGTATGTGTATTTGACAGTTAAAAAACGGACAGAGTAAACTGGGGTGAACTTGTTCGCTCCCCCACTCGGTGTAAGATATCGACAGACGAGGATTGAATAAGTGCCTTTTTTATATTCGAACTTTGACTCGAGATGGTTCTCCAGTTGAAGAAACGAATTTCAACTTGTCTGAAAGTGAGGAACCGAGCTCTACCGGAGAACCACCTTGGCTCAACGAATCAGAACATTTCACGCATGCTAACACGTAAAAAATTCAGTTACGGCATCGAATGTTGGAGAGAATTGACAGTTCACGAGTTTACAGTTCGCGGCGGACGAGGTACAAGAAAACATGCTAGTTTGAAGGAATTTAAAAAAATTGTTGAAAGACTGGCCGGATTATCAACCGTGACTGTGCTGATTATTGCAGCAGAATTATTGGAGAATCATGCAGTGCCGGGAGGATAGGAGACATGGATGTGCCGATTACATATAGATATACATATAACATTGCTTGAGACAACATTGAACAATTATTTTTAACAGAGAATTGCAGATTACTCGTCTCACCAATTACGAAAAAATTCAATATGCTGATTGTTCAGTGGGGTTTTTTCCCCTTTTCAAACATTAAACACTGATCAATTCGTCATATACCAACGATCATGAAGCATCACATCGAAAAGAAGCGCGTCGTATTCTTTTCCGTTCTCTCCGTGTTGTAAAATGCAACAGCAGTGACAGTGAGACAGTTAACCAGCGATCTCTCGCTTACCTAGGACTCTCGACGTCCGGCACTTGCAGGAAATTCGAACTTTTCGGTTTTTGCGGGCTGAGCAACGTCGGCGCCGGCCTCGCCAGTATTTCCGCAACTGGCACCTGCGGGCTGCCGAAGCCCGTTTGGATTCCGTAAAGCATCTCTTGGAAAACTCTGAAAAATTTTCATCCTCGTTGACGTGGAATATTTGAAATATTGAAGAGTAGCATAGCAAATTAAAGGGTATGATCGGTGTAGAAAATTTTTTCAGTAGAATTACTCTTCCATACTTGTAACGCGTTTCTCTTAAATCATTTTTTTCAACTTGGCTAACATAACTAAAATTCTTTTCATCCGATTGACCGAATTCAAAATGGATCCTGTTAAAAAATTACGAGGCTATCGTTCCATCGAAAGTTACTTTTAAATCACGTTGTTTTTTTATTAACAGTTTGTTAATTTTATAATTATAAGCGATTATACGCGATAATTTTAACCCGGGCTGGAAATAGAGTATTTTAACTCATAAAGTATAGTAACGACTGCTATCTTCTTCTCTACTATGTTGAAATAGTAAACTCTCATAATCATATTTTTCTCAGTACAGGATCTAAGGATCGAGTTACTCACCTACTTCTGACCCCCAGAATGGCTCGTACGCCAATGAATCGAACTTTTTGTTTCTGTTGATTTGTGGGTACCAGGAAAGATACGTCAAACAAACTCGCGTTTATGGCTAAGTTTTCGGCACTATTCAAAAATACTTTGGTAAAGTCCTTGGCGAGTTGGTCGTAGTCTTCGAACTGATCTCTGACCGAGTCAAGCAAAGGCGACGATGGTCTCATGTGTCCGATCGGTCTCCAAGATCCACGCCTAAAACGCGAGAAGAAAAGTCGATTGTACAATTTGTAACAATTCTAATTGAACTTTACTGTATAAAGTCAATACCTGTAAGGTTTTGGTATCTGTCCAGTCTCTGCGTGGTTTTGTAAATTAGCAACGATGTCTTCCAACATCTGACTTCTGGTCCTTTCTTGCATTCTGGCGAACTTTGGCGCGGAGTAACTCGCTCGCTCACCATTTACAATCTTCGTTAGGATCCATTCACGAAACATTGGTCCTGAAATTACGAAAGAATCGATAGAGTCGTCGATTGTACCAGACTCACTCATCAACTTTCGCGAACATTGCGTACCTTTTTCGAAGAGACTTTGTTCCCAAAGATATGGCTTGTAGGCACCAACCTCATCTCTCGTGACCACCGAAACTTCGTATCGGGGCGTTTTCTTTCTGTTGGCGTTTTTTGGACTCACTCGAACGAGTATGAATGTGTGTAAAAAGTGCGATTTTATGCAGGCGGGACTGAACGTTGTGTTATCCGCTTCGAGAAAGACTACGCAGACAATGTCGTTGCCTATGTGCCTCTTCCTTTGGAGCTGAAAATTTTTCAATCGTAAACTCGAATGATTTTCTCCGCCTCTCACCACGCGTGCGAGCTTTGAATTCTCTTTTCCGAAGAGAATATATGTTATGAAGGATTAAAACTACTCTTTGACAGTTGTGAAATCGATGCCAATGATTCTACATCACAAACAATAATCTTGCTTTATTATGAATAACCGCCAATTCGATTGAATAATGCGTTATCTCCGCTACGTGGGGATTACTCGATAAACTTTAACAATAGCCGGTTGCAATATATTGTCAATGAGCAAAGGACAAACCTTTTGAGGATCATGTCTCTCATAGGGCAGTAACGTGGAAACGTGAAACATGATCTCGATGCCCCGCCAATTGGTGTAGATCGAGTAGAGCCCGGTGAGGTCGTGGACAGTGTCGAGGCCTCCCTTGTACTTGTCGAATCCTTTCAGTCTCACCTTCTCGCCCAGCACAGAGAGAAACTCCTCGAATTGCGCCGACTCTTCGTTGTTGTCGAGTATGTCCTCCTCGCTGTACTGGTCCTCCTTCACGTATATCACGCCGACTTTCAGCTCGGACTTTATGAACACCTGGTCCAACTTCAAAAGTTCCTCCGGCGTGTCTGGCAGTTGGCCCAGTATCAGCGGGGGATTGATGTTAACCTCCTTGCCCAAACTTCGCACCACTTCCTCCCGATTGTACCTGCGACACAGTGTATACACATCGTTCGCCTATCAAATTGAGAAACTTGATAGATCGACCACACTCTCCTTCACGTGAAAATTGCTCATCGACGCGCTTGTACGATACGATGGAAAACTAATATACGAAGTTGCCACGACAACTTTTCCTCCCCGCGTTACGGATCAATTTGTTCCCCTCCCCGGTGTCGCACGTCACTCCTAGTTGGAATCGACGGGAGGACATGCGAGAGAATCGCATTGGCAAATTAGACGAGCCGACGTTTGCGCGCGTGTTTAGATTTCCGTGAGTGCTCGAACGATACGCGTACACGCGCGCATGTCGCATTTTACGATCCGTCCTAAACGAATAAGAGTTCGGCTCTCGGGATATAAAGACGCGGTTATACGAGACGCTCGTAATATTTCGCGCGTACGGTGCCTCGTGCACTTTCGGCCGCGTTATTATATCGCCGGCGCATATTCGCGAGCATTCAAAACTTGGACGATTCTAAACAAGGTTTATCGCGTTATTAAAGAAAATTGCCATCCCGAAAGTTTGCCAAACTGCTTTTATCGAGGACGCCGTGCAATTCGAAGGATGTGTATGTATGTATATATATATATATACGTGGCGAGAGCCGAGAGCTCACCTGTCGGCGAACACACAACTGGCTGGTATGAGCCCGTGGACCGTGTAGCTGATGGCCCTCACCAGTATCCTAAACTGGTCTCGGCCGTTCAGCATCTCCTGCTTTATACTGAGTATGACGGGCCCGAGATCCTCGTCGTTCGTGAAGTAGTTCCAGTGTTCAGTGCCGTAGAAGTACTTTTCGTACGTCTCCTGCTCGACCGACGTGAGCTCGAAGCCCTGAAAAATCGAGAGAAAAAAACGTGGCAATGAGTCTTCGTGTGGGTTCATCCCCCCAGAACAACGACTCTTCGACACATATCTTTGAGTCTTCTCGGGGTATATGACTGCGTTAACGACTACGAAACTGCGCGCCGGTGATTTTACAAAGGAATATGAATAGATCGCACGGGTTGATTGAAGAAATCAATAGAGCCCGACTCTTAATGGGTGACTTGAACGAGCGATATAACGAGAAGCATTCTCAGCTGGATTCCTGGAATAATTTTTGATGAATTTTACGAGCCAACGCGATGCCGCGCGCGAACGCCGATCGATACGAGGCAGGGCCCGTTAATTGAAGCAGTAATTAGTGCAAGGAGGGAGCCGAGCTCTCGCCGTGATACGCACGAGACAAAACAAATGTCTATATACCCTGTGGTTAATCGAATCTCGACGAATCACGCGGAAAAACTCGATTGATTACTTTGCCAAGCTAAACGATCTAAAGGTTATCCTATATATATATATTCATTTTTCTCCGCTTTGTAAAGGAGCAAATGTTTTGTAGCTCGCTTTTCGGGATACACACGGGCCGAAAGCAGTTTCATCAATATTTCATAAGCCCCTTCGTGAAATGTTTCATGAGAAATTTATGAAATATATTTATGAATATCTCATGAGAGATTTACGAAGTGCCCGTGAAATATTTCATCACGCGCGTCCGAAATTGACGAGCGGGAAAATCTTCCAGGAACGACCCGCTGAATTATTCCACTCGGCGGGATATGCCAACCCATTCGATTCAATCATTGTCACTAGGATTCGAAAGATGCGTAGTGGATGGCACGAAGGTGTAATTGGAACTAAATTGTATCGGTGAGATTATAGTGTTCGTATGGTTCTCGAATCTAAATTTTTGATTCTTCTGAATGATGAGACAGGTCGAAAGGCACATGAATACACCGAGATAAAAATAAAGTAATGGTTACTACATTCCTTACTATGCTTTTTAGTTCAATATGGCCACAAACATGTGATTCTAATGGAATGGACTATCAAAACAATAGTAATATTAACTGGGAAAAATAGCATACATTTCTACATCCGTAAGATATTTTACTACATAGTAAAATATTATGGTACAATTTCCCATGTTTGTTGTAGAATTTATTATGGAGATAGTACATACATTAAAGGCAGACAAATTTTCTTTAACGATTTTAAAGGGAACAAAATATATTGATACATATAACAATGTTTCATGTATCTCACTATGGGAGATCACCTAACATTTGGATCTTCAATTCCACGAAAAACTCTTTAAGGTAGTTCTCTTCCTTTTAAGAAACCCAAACAGATAATGTTTGCATTGATAATATTAGTAGAAATAGCAAAAATAATTGGTGAATATCCACTTAAAAATTAGTAAAGTTCCCATTAGTTGAAAAATGTTTACCGTATCGAATTTATCAATCTTCGAAAGTTTAGGTTGAAGAATGAAATGTATGGAGGTGTGGCATACCTGATTCTTCTCCCACTGCTCCTCGATGACGGTCTTCTTCTTGGGCTGCTCGGCGAGCTCGTCGTGGCCGTCGGCGAGCTCGTTCTCCTCGAACAGGCAGTAGTCCTGCCTGTGGCGCATCGAGTTGTTGATGGACTGGTCGAGCTCGTGGTCGACGTCCCGCTCGATGTCCGTCCCGTCCCGGTCGCTCTCGCTCTCGTCGTACAGCGCGTCCGTCGTGATCTGCTGGCGCGAGCACTCGATCCAGTAGCCCGGCGTCGGGATGAGGTTGTGCGGGTACTCGTGGCAGAACTCATCTGGGCAACCAATCAACAGTAAACAAATAACCTCTTGCGCCCCTCTGCCAGACCGGCACACTCCCACGAGCAAATCCCTTCACGCCCGTATTTAGTTACGACTGGTTTTTCATCAATTTACATTTCACGCTCTATTTTTCATTTCGTTAGTTGGGAGAAGAAGGTCATAACTCCAAAAATGCAGTATGCATTTCATATACTATTCAATTTCAATTTCTCAATTTTGCCGTTCAATCCTCTACTGCGGTATTTCTATGTATTCAGTCGAATTCAGACAATTATAATCAGTTCATTTTTTTATATGATACATTTTTGTTGATATACAACTGTAGCGAGTCTATTCAAAATAACTCCAATATTTGAAACTCAGAAAAATTAAGAAATGTAGACATTTTTTGGATTATGGCGGTTTTGTGCGCGATTCTGAGCTACGAACTTTCTGCTCTCATCCGACTATTTGATCGCGGACAGGTCATATACTGATTCTCGATTAGGCTTGCGAAGAAAAGCGTTGTATACGTTCAGGGTGGCAAAGTTTCTCACACCGCTCGCTTTTCCACGATAGTCCTAAATTTCCATCGATCCAGAGCCTCTTCGCGCCTATTAGCAAATCAAATATTGACCGCGAGTCGAGCGAATGTTCACAATAAGTATTGTGGCGTAGCAACGAGGCGACATGTAATTTTACATTGGATCAGATAACGATATTGACTTTGGTCTAAACTCAAAGATACACACAATTGCATATACATGTATACATGTAACGTTATTACGACCTGTGTATTACAGCGGGTCACGCATACAATGATTACGAGTCTTATTGTACTGTACCACAGAGTAACTCGGCACAATCATTCCTTCCATCGACAATTCTTCTTATTCGTCAATCGAGTCCATCCTTGCCTATTCGAATAATTTCCACATTATACAAATTATCATCTTGCACAATTCAATCGTGATGCCCGTATCTTCAAAATACCATTAATCACTCGTACAGTCTAACGAAAAAAGTATATAATATATTCAATCGACACGGTCAACTCGAAAGCTACATAAACCTCGACAATGAAAGGAAAAATAATTATTCATCGTCGTCTCGATCGGGCGACTCCTTAAAACGACACCGATACATATATCTCTAGGCTGCACGAAGGTACGAGACGAGTGGGTGAAGGAAAAAAAAGTCGAGTCGGTTGACTTGGCGGACAGTGTAATCTCGTTATCGCTTGATTAACGAGAGCCCGGCGGGGAGGTAAGTTTTTACCGAGGCTTTCGGATTGAATCTGGCTCGTGTCAAACAAACGTCCGGCTGTTGGCTCGCGCAGCAGCAGCAGCCGAACGAGCAGGAGGAAGAAAAGCCAGCTGCCGACGTCGAATCACCGCAATCGAATCACTGTAAGGTAGAACACCAAGCTATATCGAAGCAGGGCTTGGTATTCGAACTTAGAGTGAGCCGCCTACGGTATTGCCCCATTCACGTGTTCAGCTTCTCCCAGCGGCGCCGCTCCTGGCTTCGAGCTGTTTCTTGCTCTTTGTATAAATATACTCGGGTCTGCTCCTTGCCTGCGCGCACACTCGGCCGAGTTTGATTCTTATGTAGTAGCACCCGATATACGGGACCCTCGCACAACGTCTTTCAACACTTGGTACCCTATAAAACTACCGCTATCATCGGTGAACATTGCATGTCTCTTGAGCAATTGTAAATGTTCACTAAGTTGAGCGGTGAATTATTTTTTCCGCCCCCGGCTAATGAATGGTGAGAATCCACGGAAAAGTTTATCATAACTATACCATATTTCGTAAATCGAACTATTAATATTCAGAAAAAAAGGTTTACCTTTCAATCTAGTTCGCTGTGCAATTCTGAATAAAATATCCATTATCAAATAGTGATTTTTAATAATTTCAAATTCAGCGAGTATTGAACGAGGGTACGAACGTGTTCCCGCATATGTCCACTCTCTTAGTCTCTTTATTTCGCGAATGTTCATGGATTTTGTTGGGATTATGATTTGCGGAATAATTGTAAAAAATGCGTAACTCACGTGAATTGCATTAACACATACAGCATCAAAGTCTTTATATACGATTTTCGCGCATAATTTCGAGATGCAAAAATTTGGGAGTTCTTCTTTCGTAAATCAGACTTTTCAAACAATCAGAATGAGATGGAATGAAAATAGCTAAACTTGTTACGGTAATTATAAGAAACTAATGGTCTGAAGAATGTTGCATATCAATATGCACAAAAATATATAGAAGCGAAAGGAGGATACCAGTTCCCAAATAGTGGGTAAATGAAGCTAGACAATTTCAGAGAATGTCTTATTTAAACATTTAACTCTTATTCGACGCCGTGTCTCGAGCAGTCGTATCACCGTCTAATCTACCAGTACTCTGGAGCAATTTGCTCTACGCGAGACACATAAAAATATTTGTAGTTTAAAAGTTGTTGTTTGATAAACAGCTTGACGAGCTGCCAGCACAGCTCGGAGTTTTTATTCCCGTACGATCCGACTCTGCTACGTCGCTCAGTTGAAATAATTTGAATCAACTCCACGCACACACGGATGTATACATACATACACTTGAGATAATTCGAGCAGTTTACGATCGAATCAAAACCAAGCGATGGCGTTGAGGGTTTGTCAAAGTCATATATGCGCATTGATCCGGGCGCAGGAGTTACTTGGCCCAGTGCTTGAAATTTATGAATGGAGAGAGCCGAGAGAGTGAGAGAGTGAGAGAGAGAGAGAGAGAGAGAGAGAGAGAGAGAGAGAGAGAGTGAGTCGGGCACGCGCGCGCGACAAGGAAAATCGATGGCTGACGAACCACCTGTGGCTCTCTTTCTCTCTCGCTCTCTCCGCTCGGGGGAGGCGCGAGTCCAGCTGTGCGTCTTGCCTGCACACACGCAGTCCGCTATATAACGCGATGTGCACATGACAAACACTACTTGCCGACTCGGCGTCGAATGGACATTCAATAATTGCGCGCCGGGCTGTATATATATATATGCGGGGTGCAGTTAGCCGCGACAGCCCCGGCCAAAGCTGTACGATTCGAGTCCTCGTTGACACGTCGTTATGCATTTCCAGCTCGAGCTCTCCCACACCCCGCCGCCCACGCAGTATCAATATAAACAGTTTAGCTGTGGCTTCTGGCCGAGACAGGTATACGGCACATTTAGCTGCGTCGCCCGTCGGCCGATTCGTGTTTTGCCATTCGCGTCCCAGCGTATTGTCAGAGTGAAAATACACTCTCTCGATAACTGCGACTCGTGTTTGCGTTTCTCTTTCGTTCGATTTTCATCGGTCGACTTTGAGGTTTTGTGATCCGACGTGTTGTCGGTCGACGGGATCCGAAGGAGCAACGATTTTTCTCATACCGAGAGAGAGTCCGTATTCTGCGATACTTTTTCACCGGATATTTTCTCGACAATCGATCTTCATTTCTTTTTTAATGGAAAATCCAAATGTCAGACTGTTTTGTTAGCTTTGAAACAAAATTATCCGGCTTTGGAACACGATTTATTTGCAATATAAAGCGAGCTTCGTAATTCAATCGGGATGCGATTGGCAATCGAGAGTATTTTAATAAAAACAGCCGATAAATACGCGCGCGTCTTTACTGTTTACAAAGATTAGCGAACGAGACGGAATTCGGCGAGTTGAAGCGGGAGAAATTCAGTTATCATGATGCAATTGGAATTTCATAAAAAAATTCCAGACTGAAATTCATTCAGCCGGAGGAGAATGCAGGGGATAACTCCATTTGAGGAATATTAATTTGTATCCGCCAAAGTTACACTGCTCTTACATTCTTCAACAATTATTACAGTATAGACAAAGTCATGCTCCGTCATCGAACAGCCGACTATCTCGGTAATATGAAATTACAAACAGCTATTTGTCAGTTATTAATACAGCCCTCTGTCGATTACATTTGTTTATTCTAAGACGAAATTGCATTCGCCAAAACGCAACTAGAGCGAATTGAAAGTTGATGAGTGTGCCTAATTGAAATAGCATGTGTTGTTGGAAACAATCAAATTGCAACTTCAGAATTTCAATTTCAAAACACCATCAAATTTCGAATTCGGATCAAAGCGTAATTTACATGCGCGCTGCTCGTATGTACTAAGTAATTCAACAACATTAGACCCAAATTTGCATTCGCTTGCACACATATTGGCAAGACACTTCCATTTGCCCGAGTTCCGATTCGAAATTGCACGACAGAGCCGTATGTACGGCTGGGAAAATGAATGAGAATAGAGGACGTAAAATTATATAACAAGGCATTGGCGCATCGGTTATCCTTACGTTACAGCAGTCATCACTGGATTGTTTTCATTACGGGTACAACGCTTTAATCATTCTCACATTTCATTTGGATAATTTGTCGAGATAACGGGGCGCGAGGCTCGTTGGATATTTCATTACCATTAACGAAGGCGCGCGTAAAACACGTCGTTGTCGTCGCGCGGCGGCCACGCCGGCTACAGCCCGAACACAACGACACAATTCAATTTGACCATTGTACGCGCGGGAAAGTTTGTTATTGCAGCGGCGCTAACGACCTCGTGGACAATAGCTCCGGGGGATGGCTAACGGGTGGGTTGAAAAATGCGCGCGGCAAAATAAACGTACACCACATCAGCGACTGTCGGACGGGACAAACACTCGCGGGGGAGGCTCGTTGGGAATTCGAACGATGGAAGAAAAGCGGCGAGGCTTACCTGAGCAGGCTTGCGGTGGCAGAGGGAATATGAGAGTAGTCGAGGATTTCCTCCTGGCAACTGCGCAGCCTAAACTTTGGGGCTTGAAGCTGCGCAACTGCTGCATGAAGTCCGAGCACTCCATCAGCGCCACGTCGGCAAAATGCAGGTCGCAAAGAATTTGGTTCTTGAACCTGTTGCAACCGAACAGACGGGTATGATCCACGCGAGATAGAGAGTATTTGGAATAGTATTACTGTATCCACCAGCTTTTAATCCCTTCTAGTGAAAATTCACTGCAACACAGTAAACGTTTCACTGATGCTTACTCATTATGAGCATCAATGAAAAATTCCGGGCACTGTATTGGTATGGAAATGAATGCAGTGCTCAGTGGAGCTCAAGAGTTTATTTTACATTTCTGACAGGCAATACAATAACTGTTACTTCACTTGTGCCCACCGCGAACATTCACTTCAAAGTATCAGTGAAATGTTGATCTCTGTTATACAGTGAATTTTCAATGTGAGAAATTTAAATAGTTAAAGACTACCATTCATTAGTAACAAATGCATAATTGATTAATTATAGTGAATATTCACTCAAAAATTAGTAAAATATTCATTATTGTAGTGTACACCCTCTATAATTCAAAGATCGACCATTTACACGATACTTGAAATATTCACTGTTTTGCACGATTAATTTTGTTTTCTACTGATAAATAGTGGGTTTTCACTGAAAAATTCAATACGAAACTATAACATATCGGACTATTCACCATTGGTATTGAATAAAAAAAAGTGTTAGATAAAAAAAAATTCAGTCGAGTGAATATTCCCAGCTTTTCAGTTATACAATTTTTACTATCAAAAAGTGAATATTCACTATTAAACAGTAATTCATAACTTTTTTGATTTTAGAGCTCCTGTCATATTGAGTTCGTATATTTTCGCTGCAATATCAGTTCATGGATCGATCCCCATTGTTGCTCGCCGTGATACAGTGAATTTCCACCTTTACGAATCTATAAAGTGTAATATTGAAATGGTGAATACCTGCGTGCCCGTTTTTGATTGGGTCCCGTGAGGTTGAGGCCGCAGCTATTACATTTCAGGCACTCCTCGTGGTAGTGGTTGTTGTCGTAAAGCGGCGACGGCTCTGCGACAAGATGCAATACACATTTGCCCTCATTACTCCAACCGTCAAAACACAACCTGAGCGAATTAATCTAGAGAACGATACACTCAACGTCAAATCCCGAGTACACTCTTACGCGTCTGCAGTGAACGAGATCGAGCTTCGGTCAGACATTCATCTTTTTTTTTCCCCGACCAATTTAATCATATTTCCGACGTGCTTCTCGTACATCAGTATCGTTCGAGGATGTATACTCTTCGCCATGGGGAACCGCGGCCGAAACAAGAAGAGAATAGTAGCCCTGGCCGATTGGACCGAATCGAGAAACATATGTATAATATACGCCGAGAGAGTCCCCAAGCGAGCGGGGCTCGATAATAGCCCTCGCGCAACACACACACACGGACGGAATGGAATACAACGCGAAGTATGATGGAGACAAGGGAGCGGTTGCCCTACAAATCAAGCCTTTCGAGACTCGTACGTGCGCGCACACACACACACACACAAACCCACGCACACACCACGCATATATCCTCTCTCTCTCTCAACGAAATTCCGCGGCAAATTCGATTGGGCGAATAATCATCGATCACATATTTCCCTCACGTTTTCGTTCACAACAAATATATACGATACGGCTGGGTGAAAATCTTGGCGCGCCCCGCCAAGAGCCGCATCGATTTCCAATCGGAGCAGTCCTCGCTGACCGCGAATTCGCTTTTCATCCGAGCTGGCGCCGCGCAATGTTCTTACGAAAGCCCATATCTACGTGTGCATATACGTACACACACACACACACACACACACACACACACACAGCCGGCGCGGTTCGGAATACGTCGAATCAGAACTATATTTGCACAGCCTGTTTGCAAAGCTCCCCCCCCCCTCCACTTCGCTGAAACGTTTCAGCTCTAATTCGAAAAAGCCTATGCGCTCTCCGGCTATACGTTTGATTATCATATTGAATCAATCGCACTCGACGCGATATGTATGTGTATATACGTGTATGTATATACTCGAGTGGGTTTTGCGCGAATTCATCAGGATGATGATTTTGCCCGCTTTGAAACGGCGCCGCGTCTCGATTCGTCCGACGTGTGGTCGGTTTGACATACATTGCATTAAATTCACAATAATGTTCACGTTTCCCGAATCGATGAAAGTTATATATCAATTAAGCGCGCGTCTCTGTCGCACTTCCCGTAATTTCGTACCAATGAAGTACGACAAAAGCGCAAGCGAGTCTCGGCCGAGGTAATATCGTTAATCAGTTCGAAATCCACTCGCGGATGGATGATTAACGAGAAAAAGGCCGGGGGAATGTTTTGTCCGCGCCGAGGTTACATAATCCCAGCCGCACGCGTATGTATATCATACGCGAAATATCGCGAACCGGATTGCCGGCAGGTCGGGTGACTATTGGGAAATCGAACGGGAGGCGCGTCGGACGAATTAATCCGAGCGCCACGCGTCGGCGAGTCGGTCTCTCCGCTGAATGAATTCGCCGCCTCCTTCCTTTCCCCCTTCCCCCCCCCCCCCCCCCCCGAATCGATATACACAAATCATATCGCGGTGGCCGTTGATTGACGCGCGCTCGGAGTTTCAGCCGAGTCGAATTTCGATCCCTCAGCTATAGGGGGACAGCTGTTGGGTGTCGGTCGATACACACATGTATATATACACGAGGAAAAGTGCGCGTGTCCGTGAGTTGCCGAGCCGAAAAGTTGCGTCTCCCTGTATATATACGGCGACGGGTAAACAGCCGAGCGCGTATCTAACCCAGTTAGCTGCACGCGTCAGCCGGACACACACACACACGAGCGAGAGCGAGAGAGAGACGCCGGCTCGGAGCCGCGGACGAAGCGGCGTGTCGAGGGTGTGGCTAGAGGCTCCCTCCGACTCCCCCGTCCCGTCGCCCCCGCGACGACCTTCGCTACGTCTCCCACCCCTGCCTGCCCTCCCCCCATTCCAGCGTGGCCCTCGGGAATTTCGATATATACCGCCAGCTCCGCGCGCGCCAATTCTTATCCCGCGTAATATAGGGCTGCATAGGCCAGCCGATGGAGCGTACGGAACGAGCGATTCTGCGGCGGAAATACTAGCGGCGAAACGACTCTATAATGTGCGAAATTGTTTGAAGTTGTATTGGGACGCGTGTACTGTTGGATTTTGGACCCGCGATTATCGTTTATCAATTTGTTGCAAAAAAAACGTGTTTTATTCTCTCGTTATTTATTTAGAATCGGCTATTAGCTACGGGAAAAAGCGGAAGATTACGCGTTTTCTTTCAAGAATTCACAACTTCGTAATTTTTTTTAATTCTACGGCTGGCTCTCAGCATAAAAGGAGTGGAATTACATTACTTTATGTGTGTTCAAAATAAGCATCAGACTATTAATTTTGCTCACAATCATCTTGCCGTGTGCCTCCTTGCAACATGGATGGTCCGGATTAGATTTGAGTATATAGTACTTCAAAACGTTTGCGTAAATGATTAGAAACAGTCGAGTGCGCGTACATATTTATACATGTATATAAGTGTGGGGGCGTAAGTAGCACGCAGTCGAGATATTACTGCTGCGCGCGTAAGCTCGATTGAATGGCTCCGCTTTTAACGAGCAAATCACCCGCGCACCCACACTGATGGATTGGCTTTCCCCGGCTGTTCGCGCGACTAACCAAATTCTCCCGATTCGACGAGGGGTCTGATATGTTCGCCTGGCGTAACATTTGTCGAGGCCCGAATTGTTTATTCCAATGGTTTGCCGCGTTTCAGAAATACAGGTTTGTACGCGGGGAAAAGTCTTTGGTGAAATTTACAAGAAGAGATAGTGAATTTTACATGGGATATCTGCGGTTCGAGTCACAGACCAACACACTCCAGGTATTTTTACTATAGAGTTTATTTTCATTTTTGCGTCGTGTGTTCGATACGATTTCAACCGAGTCGCTAATTTATCAATTTCATTCTATTCATTTGCATACGAAGAACTCATTTATAAGTTACACGAGCATATAGTCGAATTAGTAGAACTTGGGTGAATTAATAATTATTTAAAGTGTTATTCTACTGAAATATATTATCCCATCACTGCCAACGCTGAATAAATCGACAGGTACCTTGATAATGCTAGAAAAAAATATATGTAATGGTGCAGTATGGAGGTTAATTAAAAATTACTTTAGCCTATCGTGAAAGTGAGCAGATATTTTCCGAACTTTTACACTCTTCCCATTGTCACTATCTTTCATCTCAAATTCTTTTAAAACTTTTCGAGTTTTTTTTCTTTAGAAATTTCAGTAACATTTATGATTTTTCATTTTTTTTCACTGGGCATTTCCTCTCTTTATACTTCTGATTTGATTTAATATTTAAAAAAAAAAATGGTTGGACCCCATGATCGTAAAGTGGAAAGATTGAGCGATTTCTCAAATCTTCCCTTTCAGGTCAAAGGTTATGGAGGGGCCGGGGAGGCTCTACTATTCCTGATCGAACTTACTTCTCTCCGCGTTACTACAATCACACACAGTCAAATTTCCGATTGTCGAGAGGTGACATTCTGGCTATCTCGACGGGGCCGTTCACAGCGGAAAACGTTCGAAGCATCGATTTTCAATTTCGTCTTACACGTAGCGTGTTTACTGTCGCTCCAACGCTACGAAGTTTCAGAATGCTTAATCTACTTATTGGGTTGATTCCTTTATAACGCCCGCAAACACTCGGACGCGCGATGGCGTGTTCTCTCGGCTTTCGAATCGTTGATAACGACCAAGGCTGTTTATTAACGGCGCGAAATCAAAGTACGTCGGATAATTCCGTCCAGACTATACGGCCGGTATATCTCGCACAAATGAAAATTTTCACCGATCCGAGGAAGAAAGAGAGCAAAAAAAAAGAAGAGCTTGAATAAGATAGAAGCGACGAGAACATAAAAGGTGGGCCAATCAGGTAAAAGCATCCTAACTGGATTGTTCCACGGCAGCTGGATATTCCTGAAATATTCATTCAGCGCCGAAGATGTGATTTACGCAATCTACTCCGGGGGAGAGCCTCGCGAGACCACTTTGTCACGGCTCTCTTTACCCAATTTAATCTGTCGAGATTCCTTTGGCAACTCGTAATATCACACCGCGAGACTCAATTGCTTCCCTGCCGCTTCGCC
>CM037084.1:63572702-63708316 GCA_020882725.1 Aphelinus certus | reverse complement strand
CCGCTTCGCCCCCCCCCCCCCACCCCGGACGCGGCTTTGCTCGAGACCTGCAGCGTGTAAGAGCTCGCTTCTCGTCGTAAGAAAAAAAGACCAACGCGGCAAAAAAAACGAGCGACTTCATTTATTGAAATGTTTTTTGCAACTTGGCTCTCCCCCCCCCCCGACCACTAACACTCGAGCGCTTCGAGGAAAATACATTTTCAAACTTCGTCATAGGTTGGATTTGTGTAGGCGAATGATGTAACGACAGAAGCATAACGAGAAACTTTGAAATGCAAACCAAGGACGAGAACTCGACGGAGTGTTATTCCGCCGTTACACGAGCAGCTCTCTCTCTTTCGCGAGTAAAGATCAACAACGTGCGGTGGGTTATTTCATTTTAATACAAAAATTTCCATCTCGTCGTTGCGAAAATCGAAGAAAACACCGGGGAACGACGTTCGCGAATCCGCTCGGTCGCGGAGTGGGTGGTTGCGAGCGAGCAACATTCGAATCAACCTCCATCGATCCTCCCTTGTCGGCCTCACGCACGCGAACGATTAATCGAAAGCGAGTAATTCGATGATTGTGTGTGTGTATATGCGCGAGTATTTGTGCGCGCGGAGTCGTTAACACTAGCGCGGCGCGAGGCTACTCGGGTGTCGGGTTATATAGGTGCGCTAAAAGGATTCGAAAGTCACGACGAGCGCGAATCAATTTCCATATATACGCTACAACGGGGCGCGGCGTATTTGCAACTTTATCGTTCGGGCCGCGCGTTCAAACGGCCCCTCCTCCCTCCTCCCCGACTTTTCGCTCCCACGAGTACATAATATATATACATATTTATGCATGCGACACACACAGAGTCCCGTCATTTTAATTCTTCGTTCATATTTCCCGGGGAAAATTGCGACGGAGCCCGCGCACCGCGTACTCACGTCCCGCGGGGTGAGCTCGTTTTGCATGGATATACCGCGACGAGTTTCGAGAGTGCATTTATTTTTCCCGCTCTTCACGACTGCGCTTTTCTTCCCTGCGCCGATCGAGTTCCATCGCCGGGCGTCTAATCTCGTTGTATCACCTACTCTCCGGGTTAGAGATAGTTAGAGATTACTATTCAACAGTCAATGTTTACTATTGGTAAGTAGTAACTGCACAACTGATGAGCAGTGAATAATAATTTGGTCGAATTGTAATTTTTTAATTATTTTGATTGGCAGATTGTTTCCAGTCCTCAATACTAACAGTGTATAAATCGATACGCGGACTAGTAGTCTTGGATTAACTTATCCACGCAATTTTACTATTTATTAGTTAGAAAAAATTTACTGAACAAAACAGTGATGATCTCGCAAATATTTTTTGGACAATATTGACTATTTCTCATCAGTCATGCAATCTCTACCAATGAGTTTCTCAACTGTTTCAAAATAGACAACGGTGAAAATTTACAGCGCGAAAATGAAGTTATAGGGATGTATTACACATGAGTTTCGTTGTTTATTTCACAATTTAACTTTTCACCACTGCATCGACCGCAAATCCAGTGAAAATTCACTTCGGTCAAAGGTCGAATAGTCGAGTGAAAATTTCACATCGATGCATTCGGAGAATCATCCGCCCGCTTGCGCATCGAGATTTCACGTGAACGTACGTACGGTGAATTCCGTGGAAGGGGCTGCTGCCGGAAGGAGATAGGCGAATAAGCGATGCATTGGTTTTCGATTTCGGAAATGCATTCGGCGGAGCGGCGGATCCGGCCGGAATATGTGAGCAACCATTGCCCGAGCCTCATTCTTCATCGGAGTTCTCGAAGATTGAAGTGAAAATCTCGGCTCAAAGGGACGAAGTAGACCTCGAGATCTACTCGAGTAATCTCGAGATCCGACGATTGGTTTATCGATCCTGCATATAGCTGTACGGTGCCGAAAGAAAAACATTTTTCGGGCGCTCACGCTTGTTTCAGTAGAAAATCCCGGCTCCGTCCAGACCGACCGACTCATTACTTGCATTCCCCACCGATCAGTTTTAATTCAAAGCGGCACTTGCCGCGCGAATCGGAAAATCTTCACCCCCTCGAGCATTGGATCGATCCGAATCCACCCGAGAATCTCGAGAATTCCCGACGAACGGCCATCGGCACGCGGACAGCTATATCGTGTTCATATAATCGCGAATATTCCCCCGGCGCTCGAGAGTGTTTCCGATAGATAGCCGCGATGTGAAGAAAAAAAACGAGCCGCTCGCGAAAGATTCACCGACGAGCGAGCAGATCCCCCGGCGCTCGATTCGCTCGCTCCACCAGAATCCACGGAATGTACGCGAGCTGGTGTATAGCCCTCGGCCTCCCCCCCCCCCTCCCCCCGTCCGGCCGAGCTCTCTTCGCTCTCCAGCGTTGTACACTCGACGAGAATAATAATGCCGCCCATCAAGGAGAGAGCCGCAGAGGCGTTGAAACGCCGGAGATCTCGAGCGTCCGACTCGGGGAACTGGAGGGGGGCGCGCGCGCGTAGCTGCACGTGGCCAGGGTGAAAAATTTTTCAATTAAAAGCCCATTAGCCGGCGAGTCGTCGTCGTATCGATCAGGGATCGGCGGGTATATAACTCGATTATGCCGCGCGGGGATTCAATTTCTCGGCGGGAGCCAAGTAATTCCTGGGCGTTTCTGCCTCTTGCCCGCGCGCATCCACAAGTGTTTCCACCCCTGCGCGCCGCCGCCTCCCCCGTACACGGGGTGGCCGGTCGCCTTCGCGCGGGAGGACGTTCGACGCTTCGCGCGTGTGTGTGCGTGCGGACGGACGGACGTGTGTATCGACTTGGAACGCGCGACGAGGCGACTATTTTTCACGTCTCCCTTGCTGATGTGGCGAGCGGAGTGGGGCAGGGGGTGGCGAGGGGGATCCGGAGAGACGCGAAGGCCTTTCGCTGCTGGGCGGGGAATTTAATGGTGTATAGCGGCGCATAACTACGGGCCTCGTCAAGGTTGGTGCAGCCCGCGTTATTTGCTCCGCCAAGTCTTTTTCTCCCTCTGCGTGTATATCTCGCGAGCCGCGCTACCCCGGGCAGTACTGCGCTATATCCGCTCTTCCACCCGAGCCCGGATCCGGATTTATGTACTCTTTCTCCCTGTCTCTATATCTCCCGCGGACGCATACTTTTACGAACGCACTCGAGGTTTATTCGTCGTAACGCAAGAAGCAACGTGCATACCCGACTGTCTCTTTCTCTCCTGTCCCGCTCTCGTTTACATGAGAATCCAACATTGTAATGTCGCGCGCCGGGAGACGCTCGCGATGGAATCAACGATCTCGACGACCAACAAAGCCTACAGCTCGGGCATTCAAAATCAGCCTCCGAAGGGACACGGGAGAGAATCGATTTTATCGCCGTACACGTGTGCATGTGCGCTCGGTGTGTGTATACGCGCTGGGCTTGGAAAAACAGCCGGAACGAGGCGCGACGGCGGAAAAAAGAGTAATTTCGCGCGTGAACTTTTGATCGATAGCTCGCCGTACTTTCTTTTCTAATTAAAACGCCATGTAGCTTTTTTCCCCGAAGATTTTACCCTCAAAGCGTGGGTGGATGTGTGTGTATTTCGGCGAGTCGATAATAATCCTGGGTTTCTCTCGAAGCAGCCTGCATTACAGCCGCACACGCGTGCACGCGGATATACACGTACGTACATATACCCTTGACCCTTTTTTTCTCCTTCCACGCGAAAAAAAGTTTGATCGAACAATGATAGGTATATAGGATTTATATTTCACTTTTATTTATTCGCGCGATAAGGGGGGAGCAGTTGAGAAATGAGCTTATCGGCGCGTGCGTGCCAGGCGCGAGAACTCGATTATAATTCGCGCTCGCGGCCACGATACACGCGCGGATTAATTGACGATGCACGAAACTTTGCTCGGGTAGCGATATCGCGCGCTGTATTATACGTACACGCACGTACACACCACACTCTTCGTCGGTGTCGCGTATACGCGATGTGTCCCCCGACTGGCCTGCCGAATGCAACGCGTCGAGATTACAGTGCAATGAACGAGCTGGCGCGCAATACGATACGGAACCTCGGTACGTGCGAAACGATTTACTCTCGAGTACGCATATGTTCGTTCTTCTGTGGACCGGCGCGTACTCGTTTCTCGGGGGGGTAGATTCGGATTCGGATCGCGCGCAGCTGCGAGTCGTCGTCGGATAGCCCGTCTAATCCGATATCGGCGCCAATTCACCTGCCCTCCCTCCGACTCTCTGTATTTTTTCCTTATATGCGCGCATTCGCGATTACAGAAACGCCTCGCTACTCGACGAGAGAGAGCCTCCTCTCGCTTTGACAAATGGAGCGAGGGGTGAACGAGGGCCGAAGTGGCCGGGCAGTAATAAAACGAATACGCGGGCGAGAGAGGTGAAAAGAGTTGGAGTGATCCGCGCGTATATATATACATTCGACCATCTGCGGCTTATAAAACGCGAGCAGAGACGAGCTTATGTAATGCTCGTATATAGCCTCGATCCGATATGATGGACGAGCCGGCGATAACCGCGCTCTTGGATTATCACTTTGAGAAAAAACCGCTTAGCTCCGCGGCCGAGGGATGCGCGCGCGGGCGTGTGTATGTGTGCGGTGCGAATATCACTCGGACGGGAGATCAATCGGCCACGCGCCGGCCAGCCGAACTTCGGACACGAGGCCCGGGCCGATATACAGAAATTAATAACTTTGCGGGACGGTGTGTTTTTTTTCTTTCTCACACTCTCTATCTCTCCGTTTTTCCCTCGTGGACGGGTTTTGCGTCCAGTTAGAGCTCGGATGGAGGGCGAGAGGAATTCGTGCCTTCTCGAGGCGGGGCTGTTATCGCTTAATGGGATTTCCTTTATTGCGCGCTTATGAGCGCGCTGGGACCGGGATAGACAGACAGAGTGAGAGAGAGAGAGAGAAAGAACTCATGCGCCGCGCGACAGTTAAGGACGCTCGTTGGTTTTCAAAACTCACCCACGATTACCGGGACGAACTGGCCGCGGCGGATATGCATACACCGACGTGCGCGCGGCGAAATTGGATACGCGATTTTAATCTTGTTTTTTTCGCTATCTCTTTCTCCCTCCATCTCTCTCTTTCTCACTGTTCACGGTAATTTTTGATCGACGAGTGGGGAAAATACTCGCACGTTTCCATCGAGCATCGCTGGATGATTGATACTGTTGACAGAGTTTATTTGCGCGTTTTACGATTCCCTCTCACAGCAGCCTCGCTCCATCCAAGTTTCGCCACCGCCACCCCCCTCTCCACATCACGACTAATTGAATATTTTTGAAATTAACAAGTATCCACTTTCCATCTCGATGTATCGTCGAGTGCATTGGCGCGAAAGGGCGCGCGACGCTCGCTCGCTTGCGAATACGTTGATTGAAGGGCGGTCGGGGGAGTAGGAGGGGAGGGGGAGAGGAAAAAAAAAGAAAACGAAGTACGCGCCATCGAAAAGTCTCGCCGTTGTCAATCCTGTCGCGTCGAGCTACACGCTCGCTCGGAACTCACTCGGGGAACGTGCACGAACAGAAAGCCCGTTTGTCCCGACGATAAGACACACACAAACACACAAATACACTCGTCGACTCGTGAAGCGTTTTCAAAAGCATTCCCGAGAATTTCGATCTGTCCTCGAGTGAATGGCTTTTTCGTTCCGGCAGAACGTTTCTAGCTGATGAGAAAAAATGAAAAAAGAAAAAACAAAACCAAAATCTCGCCCGTTCGATTTCGCGATCAACACATTGTCGGATTGCGAGGAAATCCCTGGCGAGCGGGTCGGTAGCTGAAACGAGAGGAAGGGACAAGCCGACGAGGTTGCACGTCGATATTCGCAGTCGCGAGAAGAGAATCGACGAGGTAAACAGATCCACGGCTCGCGCACAGCGAGAGAGAGAGTCCCTTTGAAAGCCGAGAGCCGCCCACGTCGCACAGGCTCGCGCGCGGCAGCGAGAATAAGGGAGGACGGCGGAGTCGGGGTCGATTCCGCGGAGGGATACCAGCCGAGGTGGAGGAGAGAGAGAGAGAGTACCCGGGGGACGGGGGTAAAGAGTGCGGTGGCTCCGGGCGAGCGCAGCGAGAGGACAACGCGTCGTCGAGGGAGTGCCTCGCGGGACACGCGATCCCCTCCGCCACAAGTGGTTGTGCGTGTGTGGGGCGCGACGGCGAATCTCCTCGTGGGCCGATCGATATGCAGCAGCAGCAGACGACGACGACGACGACGGCGGCGGTGGCGGTGGGAACGCGGCGTACGGGCTAACCTGGATGTGTCAGGGGCGGGCTGGGCTGGCTCGGGCGGCTCGGCGGCGGGATGGCCCTGCGGCAGCATCCTCGGAGGTGTCGCGCGGCTTTTGGCCCCCCGTTGCGCTCGGCTAAGGTGTCGCGCGGCTCTGCTGGCCCCCACGCGCGCACTGCCCGTCTGCTACTACTGCGCGCGACCTCCTGCCGCCACCGATGGCTCGACGCTCTGCCGTATCAACCGAGCCCTACCCTCGCGCGACCCGGCGCTACCTATCGGCCGACCCGCGCGGCTATTCCACCCACCCATCCCCCCGCCGCCCGTTTGTTCTCGCACTCGATGCTTTGTAACTTTGCGACTGTCAGCCAAAAACTCGATAGATTACATGCACGTAGTGCGATAACGACCCGACTTCAATATCCGCGAGTCCGCTCGCCGGATTTTTAACAGCCTACCCTGATCCCTCGAATTGGGTGACCACTGTGTGTTTGGATCGAGAACTATACTGTTCATCGGTGAAAGCTGCATGACTCGTAAATAACAAAGAGTATCCACTATTTTTTATCGAAAATTTCTTCTTAGCTGATAAATAATAAAGTATCACGAAGAATTTTATCCAGGACTAATATTTTGTACATTTAATCATTCAAGATTTGTATTATGAAAAATAATTTCCTATTCAATCAGGTGAATATTTACTGCTCATAAATTATGCAATTAATATTAAAAATTGTCTATAAGAGAAATATATCAAATTAATAAGATCTCCATTCCGTGTATCAAATTATCTCTCTCGTTTCAAAAAAATATTCACTATTCAATCAAGTGAATATTAACTGCTCATCAGTTATGCAATTTCCACCGACCAACAGTAAAAATCCTCTGCATTGAATATTAATTCTGAACTATCTCGAATTTGCAGAGTACGAGTAAGCCGGGCAGCGTTAGCATTGAATTCCGCTGGCGCGCTCTTGAATACAGTGGCGAGGTTACATGAGCATTGTGATTGATGAAAGACCCCCGGCCCGCGTCCCTCCAATCGCCAACACTCACCCGTCTGTGTGCTTATGTCAAAAAAAGTGCTCGAAGTCTCGACGGTCATGCTGGCGAACGTCCCGTCCGTTATCTGGGCCGAGCTGTCGCGCCGACCTCGATATCGTTGGACCTGGTGGACAAGCATTGTTACGATATTAAAACCTCACCAACATTAGCGAGTGGGGAGAAAGAGAAGAAAAAACAGGGTACACCCATTCGACGTCTTAGCGATCATTGCACCGACGAGATCGTCGTCGTTATTGTCGCTAAGAGCATCGTTTTGCCATGACAAACAATGAGCGATCAAATTAACATCAATTCTTTTTCTCTAAATTCACTTCCGTGAGTTTACTGTGATCCGTAATTATTCATGGTGCTTGGATAAGATCAAATTTCAGAATCAATTGCCATGCTGCTATTCTAACAGTAACAAAAAATGTTACACTATGTATGCTTTACAAGTCGATTTGGCTCGCAAGAGCCGTCAGTTTAATTAATTATCTACAGATAGTTACAAAGTCCTAGGCTACCTTTTTACACACTCAAGTAAATGATATAAAATCAAATAAAAGTAAATAAAATAAATATGTATCTACACGAACAACGAGATAGACAAAAGATAAAACTACTCCAATACATTAATTAGTAATATTGAATAGCCAAAGAAAATAATTCGTTACTAGAAATCGAAACTAATTGTCTCAATAATGCGCAATGTCTCGCCATTGTGTTGAATCGTGGCAGTAATTGGGACATATACCCTCAGTACCTGGTCGTCGCTTTGTGAACTTTGCCTCCGAAAATTCCTACAACGAATCATCTCCTCGGTCGTGCTCTGTCGTCTAAAACCCCGCGCTATCAAAATTTCTTCCGTGGTTGATTGTCTTCTTATCACAGGTGCGTGTTGCGTTCCTGGCGGCCGGCCACATGGACTTGGATCTCTCGACGAGCACGTCGAGCTATCGGGAGATCTGCAAAATGTGAAATTGCGCTCTGTTAAGTTGTATTACCTTTTATGCCAAAATTGTTCCATTGCATTTGGCGAGACTTAGTTTCGAACTCTTTTTTGACGCATCGATAAATACATGGAATAGAATTGAGCTAATAGCGCGGGTTTGGTATTGCTCTGCTCTAAAGCGACTGCATCGATCGATTATTGGTTCGATAAAAAATTACAGGAGACCAAATTTTTTCATGAACGAATGTATTGTTGAAAGTGACATTCAAACCTAAGAACTCTATGATTAGTATTTCATCAACCCAGATTAATTTTTATGTTAAAAAAAAATATTTCTGCGAGTATAAATATTCGTGTTATTTGCGAGAATATTTCGGTCTCTTTTGCGGGAGACTCCATCAAAAGTAACTGCAAGAGAGAGACGTAACCAGGGCAAGAAAAAAGTGCCATCTCACCTCGGCGGCCGGCCCGCTATTGATGTTGATTGTCTTCTCAGCCTCCCTTTCCTCGACCTTATAGGGCTTATATCTCTTTTATCGACAGCATTTCTGTCTGGACTCAAATGACTGCGGGAATCTCGTCGTCTTGGGTAAGATGCCGAATCAGGACTGAGGGAATCCCTCCTCGCTTTGCGCCCTGCAAACGATAAAAATCTCCGAGTGAGCAAAAATTTTCCTCGAGCCGCGCTGTACAGCGGGGTGATCATTTGAGAGGCTATATCTTACCTCCGTCATCAGGGTCCGGCGATAAGGTCGGTTGGCTCCCTCTTCTTCCTGGAGGTGGTAGAGATTCATCTATTGCTGTTGCTTGTCGTGTTAATCTTAATTTATTTGGCGATGTCTCCTTCGTTCTATAAGAACACTGGAACATCAACAGTATCAAAATTAGCATATTCATTCCACGGCAAAATTTTAAATATTCAATACTTTTTATCATGCGTCAGGGGTTGCAGGATTTCCTGCGTGTTAGTGATAGGAAAAAAAATTCAAATTGTCGATGCAAACACTAGTATATACGAATCTTGAAATACAGAATGAATAATCGATATCTGACACCCGGTACCTGTGGTGAAAAGTAAGGACTCCTACCTTATCAGCAGTCACATATACAAACCGAACAATGTTTTTAAGAAATTTCAACTCGATCAATTACCGCAAGATATTATCGAAGTCTTTGAATGGATCTAAATCTAAAAACATGCACAAAAAAGAAGTTCGGCCGCCGTATGACGGGTCGATGTACGTTACAAGTAGTAAAAGTCAGCATATAGTCAGACCCCGATTAAAGCTATCCAATGGATAGTATCGATTCCCTTATCAGCGATAAATGTGAAGTGGAATACTGAAATACGGATCACCGCTCTCTTAATATATAATAGTAAAAAACTACTATCTAATAGTACAAACATAACTGATAAAAATTATAGATAATTTTAAAAAAAGAATAAAATACTAAAAAATAGTGAAATTTAAAAAAAATACTAAACTGTCATTAATTGACTAAATTATCAGTGAATGTTATTATTTTTATAAGTAAATGTCTGCTATTTTTATCTGTTATGCGATTTGTACCATTATTCAATAGTTACTTGATGTGCTGCGATTGAGTAGTATTCTACTATTCTATATTTAGATAGCGGAGTACGGCCGGGATCAGCGATACCTGAGTAGTGGAGTCCCTGCGCGTAGTGAGAAGCGGATGTGACGGTGTGCCGCTGATGCTGGGTGACCCGAGGGGGCTGGCACCAGCGGATACGGTGCCAGGCAGGGGTAGGCTGTTCACAGGGGCGACGGGCGAGACGGCGGGTGGCGTCACCGAAGACATCACGATCGTCGGCGGCTGGATGTGCGGCTCGAGGGTGAGCTGCTTCGACTCGATGGTGCTCGTCGCCGTCGTCACCATCGTCACCGCGGGCCTCGATTCCGAGCTGCTAGATCTCTCCGTCTGGCCCTTGTGCGCCTCCAAGTGGTCCCTGCGACGATACACATGTTCTTTTACATTGATTGCCAACCGAGCTACACGTCACTTCTTACTTTTCCCGGCTCATTTTACAATATTGAAGGAAGGGCAAAGTACACTCTAGATCCAAAATAGTGAAAAATTACTATTTAATAGAACAGATTAACTAACAGCCAAAATTAGTGGATATTCACTGTAAAAGTAGCGAAATATTTCTAGTATATTTGTGTTTTAGTGAGAGTTTACTATTTTTCCATCAAAATTTTACTATTTCTCAGTCAATATTTACTATTTTCAATAGTTGTACAATTTATACATACAATTAAATAGTAGTTTGTTACTATATGAGATTTAGAGTGTATTTCCTAATGTAGCAAACGATTCAACGGTGAATCGGAAATCACTGTTTGATCTTCGTCAGATAATTATCGAGCTTTACGAGTCATATGATTCGATAGAAAATGAGATCGCGAAAGGAAAAGTTCCATGCTTCCCAGGCTGGATTTGACAAAAAGCGGTCGTGCAGAATAAAACTGCGGGAGATATGTTCCAGCTTTGTTAGCTTCCCAGTTGCGCGACTTACTGGGGATCAAAGGGTTTTTGATTCAAATCTAACCTTGACAGCGTTGAATTTCTTCTCTCGCAATCTCATTTTGTATTCAATTGTGTGGCTCGTAAAGATGAAAATTTAATTTACGGTCGAGTTAAATTCTGACCGAATCTAGGATTTTTGTATAACCGAATTGAACAAAAAATCTCTACTCTCTGAATTGCAATCGGCTGAAAACCACTATTCACTAGTGAAAATAATGACTGAGAAGTAATGGTGAATAGTATGGTGAATAATTAAATATTAATTTTAACTATTTTAAATTTAAGATTGTGTTAATCTTAGAGGGCCAATCCTTATGGAGAAGGAATTGAATAACATCTACAACTCTAAATTTTAAATTGCAACATTTCGCCATCGAGGGTTTGCTAGACTTGTAGAGCAGTTTTCCTTTGCACAGAAAAATTAATTTAACCCTTATGCCGGCGAAACGTTTCAAAATTTTGAAATTAAAGTGTATGTACGGAATGAGCCCACAACTTTTTGACAACAAAAATTTTGATATTTTCGTGGTTTAAATCGCGCGTTCCAACCCCGACCGGAACCTGTCGTCAATTCTCCAAGAGTAGTCGTACTATTCATCCGAGATTCATCCGAGAAGATAGAAAACCGGCCAAATTGTCCCCGCTGACTCGAATACCCTTGGGGGAGAGGAGCTGCCTGACTTATCATCGGTGGGAGGGTAAGGGGACTAATCGGGGCTTGCCTGACGGCATTGCTGGCTGCGCTGTCGGTACTCGAGGCGCTGGGTCGCTGGTCGCTGCGGTAGTACTTGGCCGCGGCGCTGCCTCCGCCCGACTGCTGGTTCGCCTGGCTGCTGCTGTCCACCGACTGCTGGGACTGGCGGCGCTTGTGGTGCCGGCACTGGTGGATCCGCTCGCCCGGGCTCGGCGTTCCCCCGTAGACCGAGTCACGCCGCGAGCGCCCGCTCTCCCCCGAGCCTCGCCGTGAGTTCCTCGACTCGCCCGAACCTGGACACACATAACATCTCGCTGATTAAATTTGGCCCAAAGTAAATGCGTACTGAACCACCTGCTGGTTCCAATGATTTTCTCTCGTTGAAAGGAATTATTTTATTCGAACGTTTCAGTACATGTCGCCGCGGGAACGAACTTGGGGAAACAACAATGAACACGAATAAACTTGACGAATAACTCCAATTTGTGTATGTGTAAATATGAATCCGGGGATATTTAACATGTATCATGGTAATTCAAACTGTACGATGGTAAAAAAATGAAGTTAAATAAATAAACATACATAAAATCAATCTTCATCTCCCATCAAATATCGATATAATTGTATCAAAATCATTCAGCCTACGATTTTCGTACATGTAAATATTTAATGAACATCCTGTTATACAGATTATAATATTACTAAAATTATGCTTGAGATATGTACGTATGTATATTCCCCGAAGTAAACTAAAATAAACCTTGTGCAGTTTGAAGAGTTAAATAAAGACGAAAGTGAAGATTCATTTGAAGTAAAATTTACTTAACTTCCCGACTGTATTACTATACTGTATATCTAAACTATATATCACGTATATTTTCAGTAAAATTAATTGAATTCATTGAAAGTTAAACTATTCTCTCTCAATTCTCTAACATTCCTCACGTTCCGCTCAATCTGTTGAAACATTTAGATCTGAATAATCGATCGACTTGGAGAAGAGAAATATTTACATTTGGAGAACTAGTTACATTTTAAACCGATATTCAATGAGTTTCGAGACGTCTGCGGATATGTCATAAGAGCTTGCATCGGTAGGTCGGTATGTGTCAGTAAGTCGAGTATACAGTAGCGTGAACAATAAGCGAGCACCACCAAATACTATTGTCAAAACTAATATTTCTCATTTCAACAATTGAAGTATAATTTTATATTCGCTTGTTATAGTTTTATTTCTCATGCTTGACTTTATGGCGATCGAATATTATTGAGGCAGATTGAAATTCCAGTTGTGTGTGCTAGAATTGATTAAGTTAACATGTACTCCATATACGATTATCCCTCATTTGATTGCATCGAGTATTTCCATCTGAAAGCCATAATTTCAGCTCTGGAATTATAAACTGACATTATAACTTGAAAGCTTTCAATATTCAATGGCAAATATAACTGGAGTATTTATTTCGATGTACTCTCAGAGTCAATTTGAACCCGGACATATAACGAGTACATTGCAATGGTCATTGAATTTCCGGATCAATAAACCGGTGAAAATCTAATGATCACAGTGTTGAAATTGGAACAAAAAATACCATCCGTTTTGAATTCGGAGAAAACGCCTATCGTATTGAATTAAACTTATTTCTGATGTTTTTCAAGATGAAAAAGCTTTTCCATCTAGTGAAAAACGTGGAAAGAGGATTCATTTTAATTGTCATGCTACCGAAAGTATGTATTCACAAGGAGACTCCATTTAATATTTCAGTGTAGCTTTAGTTGCACTGAATTTTTCTTTCAATCACTAATTAAACTCCACCGTAAGTTTTCTCTCCGGAGTAAATTGAAAAGTTCTTTTGCACCGGACGTTCTACTCGAATGTAATCATTCCATCCTCGTTCTTCGTGCTTTCAATGTATTCGGTCATTTTCTTTATCGCGGACTATAGTTCATGTTTATCTATAATCCACCGGGTTTCCATTTCGAGCAATACTCATGGATACGTACATATTGTCCACCAGGTGAATAATTTGTTCCATACTAAAGAGTCGATTAATGGTAGAGTTATCGCCATGAAAAATGATACGATACTTGGAAGGATCGCGTGTCAAGCAATCCATCCTGTCTTATCCGCGGAGTCTAGTAGAACGAGAAAAATTACGATAGCAAGCCCCTCATTTGATGCGCGCTCGCGACAGACGCTGCCGCGAACTCAGCTTATTTTTCTCGCCCCATGGCGAGGATTAAAATTACTCCCGGTAATCCAATCGTTGTTGATAGCCGCGTTCAAAACCATTCTTTATACGGCTGCGGCTTGAGCTGCAACTTTTTCCCGCTGGTAAACTTTAGAAAGGGGACACGCGGATTTGAATCCAGAGATTTACATTGACACTTTGTGATATCACTCGAGCATCGCTCGAATGTTGGTTTTTCCGTTAAAGTATCAAAGTGATATCCTTTTAATATAAACGTATGGATCGGGTAAACGTTTTTCCTTTGCAACAAGAAGCGCAACTGTTACACAACAGAAGTAACAACCGATGTAGGTTTGTTGAATACAAAGATACAAACTCCTTTCAGCATAGAGGTATAAAGCTTTCAGCTGAGAATGAGTGTGTGTGTGTGTGTGTGTGTGTGTGTGTGTGTGTGTGTGTGTGTGTGTGTGTGTGTGTGTGTGTGTGTGTGTGTGTGTGTGTGTGTGTGAGTGTGTTTACAAATAAAGCTACAGAAACTGTTATCTCTCCCGAATGGAAAATATTGTGGAGACATTGTGTAAATTTACATGGAACATTATGAAAAAGCGTTCAATATTCGAGTTCTACACCGGATCCTCTATGAATTGATCTTTTTGCAAAATAAAAGAGCCTAGCAAAAATGGAATTGGAGATTCATCGTATGACTCGTATGTAGCGTCTGGTGAAAAAGTATTCAGAAATCGTTATCAAAATCATGCATTTTCCAATGGGTGAGTACAGAATTGCGAACGCTTCCATCAACAAAAAATATCTGGGTGAGCGTTTGTGTGTGTGTGTGTGTGTGTGTGTGTGTGTGTATACGTCGATGAGTTTTTTTGATAGAGTCATATTTATCGAATGAATATGGTTGGATTTTTAAAATATTTATCGCAGTACCTCGGATCGAAAAGTTTAAAATTGGTGAAAAAATGGCGATGAAATGGTGAAATAGCTTTTTGAATCCGTTTCGTTAGAGTGTCTAAAGAATACGCGTCGATGGCTTCAACATAAAAGTACATATTGAGGCGATGAAAAAAAAAATCGAGCAGAGCCTCTGATTTTTGGCAGATTGATCAGTTTTCTACATGCCTTGCACCTAGCGAAGAAAGAATGTTCATTGTAAGGAACATGGAAAAATTTTTAGATAACAAAATATTTTGAGACTTTCTTATACAGATATATAATTTCATTGGAAAAGTAAGTCAGGGAATCGAAGAAACCCCTGAGTTCCACGTATACATAAAAATTTCATGTTTAGCTTTTCGAATTTTACTTGTCGTGAGGTCAAAACTGCCTGTAACACCCAAATTAGGTTCCGCAAGTTGAAAATGGAATTTATCATGATTTCCATGAGCAAAATAAAATTCCAATTAATAGTTAGGCGACAAGTGAATTTCGTTACTGGCCCCAATTACGCAGATGCCAAGTGGAAAATAGCTTGGGGAACCTGATTTGGGTATCACAGGTAGTTCAGAGACCTTTCGACAACATGAAATTCGTGGAGCCGAGGATCTCAGTGGCATCCCGACTCTCTTTTCCACTCAAATACGTCAATTATAAAAACGGTCTCGATTTTTAATTTTGTCATCGAAAAATCAATTCTCGCATCCGACAATGGATATTTTCCCTTGGCCCTGAGGGCACACGAGACCCCTCGAAGGATGATGACGAAGGTGTGCGAACCTCTGCGATTGGTGGGCGTGGGCGAGATGACGGTGGGCGGCTGCTGGGGCTGGGCGGCGGCGGTCGAGTCCTTCCTGCCCCAGAACCTGGCCAGGTCGTTTTTGAAGTCGGATATGGCCGAGTCGCGCCTCGACTTTGCCGAGGCCTGGCTCCTTATGCCGCTGTCGACGGACGACTCGCGCCTCTTGCGCAGCGAGGCGAGGTGGCTCGCGTCGGTCGTCGTCTGCCGGGACCACGGCAGCGACTTGGCGATGTCCGCGAGGGTCTCGCGCCGGCTCAGCTTGGTCGAGCGGGTGCTGCCGCCCTGCTTGGGCTCGCGGCCTCCGCCACCGCCGCCTCCGCCGCCGACCCCGCCGCCCCACTCGCGCAGGATGTCCGTCAGCTGGGCCAGCGACGAGCGGCGCCTGTCGCTCGGGGCCCGCGGCGCCTGCTCCTGCAGCTCGTTCGGCGGCGAGATCTGCGCCGCCGAGTCCCTCCGGCCCGCGCCTGCAAACAACCAACAATTAGAGCTCGTTTCGCAACACATCCGCATTGTACAATTTCATAATACCGTTCACTATTTCGTCAGCCCTTTATAATGACTAGATTCATTTAGACGCGCCTTCTAATAATTTTATATCCCATAAAACTCTGTGTCAATCGACACTAAAGAATAACCCGCGCCAGGAACTCACCAACGATAATATGATTTCGTCAAATTGATGTATGTTCGAGCCCGCAAATCTCGAAATTTAATTTTAATAAATCCCTTATATACAAAAGATGAAAATTTACAAATTCAAATAATCACATACGGAAATAACATGATCTATCGTTTAAAACTGATGAATGTTGAAAACCAATAACAGTAAATTAATTCGTCTTAAAAATTCTTCGATTATTCCTTAGAGTATCCGCAACTTTGTCCATTTTATACTATAAATGAATTACACATACGACCGAGGCACACAAAAATACTCTAAGCGATTCGAAATTCACATGTCGTGGTTCTATGAACAGGAAGAGCGATACTACATACGTTGAAACGCCGAAGATAATATATACACTGCGGTGGCACTCGAAGAAGCGACAGTGTTGAGAAGAACCTCGTTTACTGTCAGCTTAATCGCTCGCACACACTTTATACTTTGTTTACCGACAAAACTTGGCTGACGAGCTCCAAGCCCCGCATTGAATTTTCCATCAGACTTTGCAGTTGTTGCGGCGGGGAGCGCCTTATAATTCTAATTCTGATGTACCTAACCTTGTTTTGCGACTCCCCGGGCTCCGCAGTCTTATAAATCAATCCGATAGTTCGCAAAGACTAATTATGCGCCCCCTGTCATTATCGCGACGCTATTGATTCGCGCAACAGCTGCAGGCCCGTTAAGCTTCGCCCGGAGCCGAGCGAAACACTTAGAGATTGGGCAAAACTCGGCTCGACGAGAGCTTCTTATCCTTCTGGCCACGAGCAAATAAATGTACACATCCGACTCCCCCTTTACCCGTCAAGAGCCTGTTGGCGTTAGCAATTTTCGTATAGCCGTGTCGCTCGTCTTATCGCACTCTCGCTAACCCTGCATTATGAATCTTTTCATTGGTATACATAAAACCGCGGGCGCGCGTCTGGCTACTCGCGACAACAGTGGCCCGTAAATAAACTCGGGAGGGAGCTCGGGGAGAGACAAGAAGTCCTGGCGGCAAGTTGCTGGTCGTCACCGCCAAGTTTCGCGACTTAATAGCCCCGCGAAGGGGGTGAGGGGAGCAGGGGAGAAAAAGGGACAGCGGTTGCGCGAGATAGGAAGTGCAGCCGCAAAACAAACTGCTCGACGCGCCCCGCTGGATTCTCTCGCCCAGGTGAAAAATGACTCGCGGGCACTAGCGTCTCTTGAGCAAGTTTAAACGAGCTTTTTGGCCGAGGGGACCAGCTGCGCTTCCCTAGCGCGAATTTTAAGCGTCACCCAACCCACCGAGGAATTGTATTTTAATTTGCACCCGAGTGAAACCGGTGTTCCTTGCTCGCGGGAAACTTCACTCGCCGCAATATACCCCAACTCTCCCCGGATTCCTTTTGCATTTTACTTAGCGTTGAATTGAGGAGAGGGCGAATCGATAGATTTCCATTAGCGTTTGATAAATCAAAACGTTTATTGCGGTGACGTTCGCGTGGCGTATGTCCTCGTGAGCGATATGTATGTGTTGGATTTTCAAACAATATTGCAAACTTGCATAAATTAATTGCCGTTCATATCCGTTTTGATTACTACGGTCAACTGTCGAGATAATCACGGAATAACAAAGCTGTACATCATTCATGTGTTTACTATATGATTTTTAAAAGCTGTTGACGTCGGATAAGCCATCGTTTTCTATGTGTACCGATATATTACCAGCGTAAATAGCATCATGTCGTATCGGGTGACCTCAAAAAATAAAAAGAGCGAACGAGGGTAAAAAGAAGAGTGAACTTTTCTATCCACGTATAAAGTTCCGTACGTAGTTTAAAATCGTGCTTGGGGAAAATCCATCGGAAATCACCTAGCGCAACAATATTTTTCAATAAAAAATGACTTCATTCGGTGAGTGGACGCTAACTAATTCACCCTTTTGCAATTTTGAATATTTTTGCTCGAGCAAAACACGAACAGAGCGTTTAATTTTGAATTCTCAGCTCCAACTCACCCAGCCGTTGCTTTAGAGTAGATTCCTCGACCTGCTCGCGAACGAGGTCGTCCCAGCCGTTGCCGCCCTGCCATACCAGACCCACCTGGTGGCTCAGGATAGGCAAGTTGCAGACGAAGCAAATCGCCGTCATGGTCCTGCAAGGAGGAAAAAGAGAAAAAAACTTTCATCAGCTTGTTTGGCTAGACAATAGCAAGTTATCAAACTCCTGAGTAAACTCCACGAGAGAAGAACTGTCAACGGAAGAAGGTGCACACGCGTTCTGGAAGTAAAATTCAGTGACAGATTACAGGCCATGCCAATCGACGTTTGAACATTTTGATTTTTCTTTCTTTTTTCGCGCTTTTCCATGCTTTTTTTATTATCGACGACGATTGAAACTCTGCATTGAAAGAGTCGCAAATGAAATTACAGCTAGAATTTTGTTCGATTCAACGAAATTTAATGTATTGCGCGTATACTTTTGCGAATCAGTTGAAACGACTCGATCGACCGACGGCATTGAATCGTCAAGATCCATTTGTACGATAAACGATACTGAGAAATATTCGAGTATATGATTCGGAAAAAAAGTTAAACGATATTTATATTGCCGCGAGACGTTCGGTGGCGATGAGAAATCTCGAATACTTCTTGAGTTTCTTACGCAAGGAAGAAGCAAGCAAAAGCACGAAAAGTTGGTACAAAAGCTTGAAGCGACATACTGCTTGGAAATATTGATCAACCTGGCAAACGTGACAGTCACACAAAACATCCACCAAATTCTAAATACCTGTATTGATATTTGCAGTTTGAATTGAAACACATTAGCGATGGAACATAATGATATATACACGACTGATGGATACGAGGACAAATATTTACAATTATCACAGGATAATAACAACAGTGAAAATAATTATTCCAATAACGATACCAACAACACTAAATTTAAAATATAACGATCTGTATACATATGAACAACTGGAAACATCATTAAAATACTCTTGAAATACAATCACGTTTGATAACAACAGTGAAAATTAATGATGAGGAAAACCACAAGAGCATGGGGCGTGTTATGCCCTATTGCGTATTCGTCATTCTCAAGCATATAGAAGCAGGGAACTCTTGATGATTCTTTTATTGAACTCTGAAAACTGGATAGATTTCAGTCTGCCTCGTCAATAAAGCGAAATTCCACTACAAATCTATGATATTAAATGCGAGTAATAAACTAAAATGTCGAGTCTTCTGTCGTTTTAATATTATTTGAAGAAAAGTAGATGATTCACTCGATTCACCCGAAATACTACACTCACAAAAATGAAGTCTTAGTTCAAGAAGAAAAATCGGTTTTACGCTATAGCAAGAAGATTTCCTCTAGAATTGAGACTATATTCTTGATTCTAGACGAGTCTGTTCAGTACAAGAATAAATCTTGTTGCTATAGCGCCAAACCGATTTTTCTTCTGAACCAAGACTTCATTTTTGTGAGTGTACGTCACAATTACATTGAATTTCCTCACAATATTCAGCTTCAGAAGTGGAAAGAACAAAACGAAAGATAATATTATACAGTGTGTTGAAGAGATGAAGTATATGTATATATGTATGTATACGATGAAAAAAACAAAATATCAAATTTTTCACTGCTTATCAACCAGCAATTAGGCAAAATGTTTTCAATGCGATATTCGACCTGTAGTGTCGAAGTCTCGGGCTCTGCAGCGACATCGCATGGCAAGGGTTTGGCCGACCTGCAAAACACATACACACACGCATTTTACGAGGGGGAACATGAATAGTCAATCTGTGTTATTGGCGCAATAGAATAAATCACTGCGCGCGATAAAGTATCCGCGTGCCGGTCTTCTAAACGAGGGGATGTGAAGCTACACATTCACTTGGCCGAAAATCAAGTAGTACAAGTCCGCCAAGGCCAGACACAGCCAACACATAGCTCCGAATCTGTCCCTATACAACTGACATTGATTCCCCGATGCTACATCGTCGTACATAACAGTCAACGCCCTAAGCTCTTTAATTTCGCGCTTGTGTGTGTGTCTGTGCCCGTCACAAACATGTACCGCGACTCCCGCGACTCGAAACCCGTGTGTACTTTCGTAATTTAATTCTACTCAATATTGATCAAGGGGGGCTAGGGTTCGAGGATGACACAGGTGCATTTTTTTCTAAGTACATCACAAATCATGCTCTATATATCGACGTGTGTGGGTTTCGTTGGATCATGATCACACAATTGCAATATTGGAACTTTCTCTCTCTTTCTCTTGGGACGATTGGATTGCCGACTGATCGACGTGTCAATCCGCCGTCGAGCGCTTTGGCGATACACTTTTCCGAGCGCCAATTCGCTATCCATGTATTAGGTATTGTGTGTGAGTGAAGTGTGGGACCTACGGGTGTTTCGACGGGAGCTCTTCGATTCGTCGGGCTTTATAACACATCAATAAAGCGAGCCTTCAATCGGAAAATGCCACCGAGGGCTGGAGGGATCGAGGCAACATGACAACGTGGCCGGGAGGAACAGCCGGGGACGAAGTTGCCGCGGAGCTCGATCGAATATCCGCTTCTCGTGGCATCAAGCGGTTATTAATCAATCCGACCTCCCCACTACCCCTTGCCTGAGTCGAAGGATCCAAATCCAATTAGAGCGGCTAATTAGACGCGCGGCGCAGCCGCCCTCTTCTAACTTGCCGCGCGGGCCAGACTAGATCCGAGCTAAATCCGGTTGTGTCGCGCGGTGGCTCCTACCAGCAAAGCGACGTTTCGTCAAACGTCGCGAGACTTGCTCGTTCTCCCTTCCCCGTCTCGAGCACGACTTATCCCCGGATTATGCCGTCCCGCCGGCTCTACTCTAGCGCTAATCGGACCGCTTTCTCCCCCCAAACCACGGATTTAGCCCCTGCGCGAATCGCGGACCGTTCGACGCTGTATGTCGTCTCTCGCCAATGGTAGCGAAATTTGTAGATCGCCATTCTTTCACAAGTTGGTTTCACAGTGAATGGAGTAAAATGCAATAGTTCCACGGTGACACTTTCCGCTCTCGCAAATGTCGCTCGGATCTTCCCGCTTCTTCAGATCAACGATTCCAACTCCGAGACGCGGGGTTTTTGCACTTTCACCGACTGCGCGATCTCCTTTTTTGTGCCAACACGCGGGAGAAATCACTCCGAGCGAAATCCAAGGTCTCCAAGGTGATATATGCGCCTATAATGCACGCCACCTTGACAGAATCGCGCCGAGTGCGGGGCGCGCGCTCGAGCGTAACAAATTCAATCCAACCGGTGTATACGGCGCTGCGTGACGCGAGAGCTTGTCAGATTTAATTGATTTCACACGTCGCACACCAAGCATTAACCAGTCGCTCCTCGTTATAATTTTGCGTTTCAATCGCATGTATATCAATCCCGAGCTAAGTGGTGACAGATAGAGAGAGAGAAAGAGGCGATAAACTGCTCAGGAAATCACAACGCGATCTCTGTGTCGACTGCCACGAGCTTTCGAGTGCTCGGTCGAAGGCCATTTGAAGAGACACTTATTTAGTGCGTGAAACGCTGTTCCAGCGCATCGAATGATATAAAAATCATGAGCGAGTCCTCGTGGAATTATCGATTCGAATTTAATTTTTAAAAATTGTATCCAACGCAACCAGATTTGAAAGCTCAAAATCCGAAAAAAATGATTTCGTAGAATATAAAATGAGCTTGTATGCACATCTTGAATTAGTGTAGCAGTGTTCCTTTTGTTTTCAGATATTCATGAGTAATGTTGAAGGTTCAATAGGATCCACTTCAAAACGATAAAATTGGAAAATTTCTGAAAAGTTATTTAGAGCTTCCAATAGTGTCTGACATCGGTGCGTATCGCCGAAGCTAACTTTTATCGGAAATTACGTATAACTTTTATCGATATTTAATAAGTTTTGCAGGAAGACTCTTCGAGCTCATTCGACTTGTAACCACTTTAGCTTTCAAGCACTCGGAAAATATTCGTTAATAAAGTCTTATATTGGACGCGACTCGTCCAGCAAGGCGAAATAGCCGATTTGATTTATCCAAGAGTACACGAGCGTCCCGAATAATCCATACATCCGCCTGGCCGTGTAGCCAACCGAGTTTTTAATCTTCATATACGCGGAGCGCACACTATACGCGGTGGCTTTTCAGCTCGACAACTCGATGAATTATGAGTTCAACCGCTGTACTGGTGCGCGCCGAAAGTCGAAGAAGCTTCTCCTCGGTTCTCCCTCGATCGGCTAGCCTCGCCGCTTGATTCGCAGAAATTAAGCTGAAGCTAGATTGGATGAGGCGCACGATCGGAATCCCACCACCTGCGCGCAAACTCGATATTCTCCGGGGCGGGAGGAGAGGAGGCGGGGAGGATTTTGCAGCCGGTTCGTTTCGCGAGAGAGAGAGGGGCAAGCGCGATTGATACTTTCGGGCAATCCGCTGCAGCGTATCCGTTTGCGAGCAACAAGGCCGCCGGGAGCAATTAGTGTACGGAGTCGGAAGCCGGATGATGAAACAAATGTTCCGTTCGAGTTGGCATTCGTTTGATGGTTAGCGGAAAATACCCTTGTGTATTCTCATTTTACCTCTGTTCCCGATACACCTTACAAGATTGAAACAGCGGAAATTGCATAGCTGATGGAAACGGTAAGTATTCAACTAACGATTAGTAAAACTTTACTGAAGATGGGTTCACTAATTTTTCAGTTGAATATGTACTATTTCAGATTCAGAGTGTAGCTTACTAGAATATGCAGGCCTATTGAAGTCAGTACGAGATGCATATATATACTTTCGGAATCTATGTACTTCAGTTAGTATCTTCAAATGTATCGAAAGACTGTCGCGGCGTTTAGTTATCGCTCGAGTTTCAGATACTCAACTCGGCTCTTTATGTGCCGTGACTCTCGCTGACAGTGAATGATGACACTGCAAGCAACAATTGAGAAGTTGACCAAGTCCGTTAAATATTCAAAGGGGTAATTTTACGACGCGAACTCGCGCGAGCACACAAACAACGAGCCAACGTTACAAGCCGTCGGTGTACCAATCCATTCAAGAACCGCGCGATGAGCGTCGTTAATCAGGTGCGTAAATTCATGGATGAATAATTAAACATCCGAATGGGAGAGAGGAGCGCGAGTCGCCACAGGCGCGCAGGATATAAAATCGATCGAATCTCCTCCGAGCGACATTAATAATCCCCACCCGCAGCTCGTTTGTCAATCATGCGAGCCGTCAGTCAAAATCTCATTAAACGCGGGGCTGCACGAGGGATGACACAGGCGGAATTCGAAAATGCGTCCCCGCGCACGGCGAAACAACCACTCCACCCCCGGCCTTTTCCAACGAGTCCCGCCTCGAGTGGGCTGAATTATTGAGCAGTAGTCGGTGGGGGCCAGCGAGCCGCAATTTTTTCATCCCCGCACCTAAGTGAAATGTCATCCCGGGGCTCTGGGAGGCGCGCGCGCGCCCCAGCAAAGTTTACTTTATGTACACGTGTCCGTTGTCGGCCGGGGCTGGAGGGAGGAGGGGAGGAGGAGGAGGAGGAAAAAAGGGGTAAGCGCGAGCCTTTGAAGTTGGCGCGTTCGCGGGTCATTGCTTCTAGCTGGTATATGACGAGGTACAAAGCCGGTGCTACAGCGCACACACGCGTCCGCGGCCATCTGTGTGCGCGCGCGCGTGCGTGTACCCTGACGCGACGCTGTTTCACCAAGAACGAGCCTTCCTGTGTGGTAATTGGAAAATTTCATCTAATAATTTGCCTCCGCAGAGGCGAGTCTTTTATCGAGCGTCACACGAGAGATTATGAGATTTTCTGCGGGCACACGCGCCGAGTCGACCCGCGCCCCTTCAATATTCATGTTTACTCCATCAGCTCTGATGAGTCCGACAGCCCTCCTCTCCTCGTCAAACTCGACTACATCATGGTACTAAGATTCAATCAAGTGCCTTTGATCAGTTTATGATACTCAACGCGCAACAACAACGAAATTCCCCCTCTGTTACAAGTGGCATCCAATTTCCGGCGATTTTTCATTGATTTTCCAACTGCGCGTCAAGTCCATACAGATATTGCAAATTTTCGTTATACAGCATTGAACATTGAGCTCGATACGTTATACTGTAAAAAAAAATTATGTATGAATAGTGAATATGCAAAGCGAGATTACCGTCATTCGATCTATCAAAGTTGATCCCGCGTCGGTGTATACAAGCAGATGCGCGGAGACATGAGTGTAAAGGACGAAATCACGGCTGACACAGGGAAAGCTACATGGAATAGTAGCCGAACCGTGTCAGAGCCAGTACAGCGAGCCGGGCACAGATCCATCAGCCCCACGTCGGCCGTTCGATCCTCCCCCCCGTACTTTTAGCTCGATTATCATACGCTCTCGATTCCCCCGGCGTAATTATGTTCCAGCGTCCATTTATAGAGCCAAGTTCACAAATGACGCGGAGCCGGCGTATCTGGGTCAGTGGGTATACGGGGCTGCTTTGAAACGCGGGGGAGGAAGAAGGAAAGGAAAAAATAAAGAGGCGACATATCAGTCGCGCTCCACCCGGCCGAAAGGGATTCAACTCGCGCGTGTCCCGGGCCGATCAGATCGAGAACCTCACGGCCGCGAATCGATGGGTAATGCAGCAGAGGGATGATTCGACTGATATTAGCGTTGGCATCGCGTTGTATGACGGTCTGGCCACCTGTTACAGCAGTGGTTCGTTCTCTCAGTCTTGTCTCGTTTTCCATCCCCCAGTTTTTTCTATTATTCTTTTTTTCTTTCGTCGACGGGGACCTTGATCCACGGTGGCTTCCGGCAGGTCAGTGCTCGCTCTCGCAAAGCTGCGTCGGTCTTTTCCTTTCGTATATACATACTCCTTACCTCTTCGGCTTTCCTCGAATTTGCATTATTGTTACACTAGGCATACCGAATCGGAGCGGTGAAACGAGAGAGCGTTGGTACGAATTTGCTGGGTCGATATATAACCAGGAGGTTAGTTGATGAAATTCAAAGTTGCATCCTCTGTTCGCGGCCCGTTGAACATGTGTTTTTGATATGATTCCACGCTAATGAAACCGGGAAACATCATGTGTACCCCACCGGATTAAACGGGTTGTAATTCCGGGTGGAAAAGCAGAAACGAGAGAATTAATAATCACGATAAAGTTGGGATTTTACAATTTGATAATACGATAATTCCCCATTTAGGTTATATAGCATTCTGCAGTGCCATCATGAATATTCAAAAACAGATTTGCCCCGGTAAGTATTTCAAGCATTGACAATATTAATTATCTGTTCGCTGACTATTTGCTCAGAGATAACTGCATCGTAATTGTTTCGCATTAAAATCGCTACAGGTGAATGCAAATCTATTCGGCGATCAAACGAATTTCCAAATCGTCGGTGTTCTATGATAATTTCGATATCGAATCAGCCAGGTCCATTTGCGTATGATTGGATAAAGTTCGTGTCCTGTTCGCTTGGATTTTCGTTGCCGTTGAAACGATGTCAAAATTCCCAACAGCCGCTAAAAGTCAACAATCTCGCAACGTCTTCGTGCGACAATCCAAAATAGCTCACTGGGGACAGCATGATTCCACGACAGCCGAAACAAAAAAAAACTCGTCGAATTCGTGGGTTTCGGAGGGTGTACATTAATTTGAAAGGGGCTATGTAATTTCCCCGGGACCGCAAGTGTCCCTCTTTTTCCTCGGCTAATTTGCAACAATGCCGCCGGGTAGAAGAGCGCACTTACGTATAGCCTCAGGTGGCGGCTGCATACGCGTAAAACTCGCAATCGTATATCGGAGGTGCGCGGGTGTACGAGGTGGCGCCCGGGCGGGAAACCAATAAACGACTCGAGGCCCATTAAGCCGGAGTCTGCCATTTCGCCCTTGCGGCCGCCCCTATACTCACTTTGCACGGCCACTCCAGAAGGCAGCGGGGTGGAGGTAAACACGGCTCGAACAACTCGCGGCGCGGTTAACAAACATTTTGCACAAACAGACAGAGTGGCGGGCGCGCGAGCACTCGTGGAAAGAGCTCGAGGCGGCTACGCGCACGTGTCCCCATGGAAACGGCTGCGCCAAGATCCACACAAAGACGCGCCAACTCGATCTCCGGGAATATCTGACGTGGATTGTGTCTATCGCCCCCCCCTCCCCCCCCGCCGCCATCGTAATTGCCGGGATAGAAGATGATGTTGACGGTTGCGCCGTGGGCTCTCGCTCCGCGGTTTCTACGAATACACGAGTCTCTTTCGAGGAATCATCGTCGTGTGTGCATCGACGTTCGACGGGCGGCATATACCTCCCGTGTATTTTCATTTATTCCCGGGGAAAACTCCGGATGTACGTGTATTAGTTCGATACAGAGGATTGTCGAGATGCCGGATTACAACAGCCGAGGACGAGGAGCGATTGACGAGCTTCGATCCTTGAGAACACGAGGGGAACACGCATCGGTCCTCACTGCAGATTCGTCCCGGATGAGTGAATTACTCGGCTGCCTCAAGGCAGTCCTCCTCTCGCGAGACTCTCCTCGCGCGAGTGAATTCCAATGTCTTCTTTACATTGATATATGATGAGCTGTACGCAAGTTACCCGTGCGCGAGCCACGCTAAATCTCGAGGCGCATCCGACCAAATATCGCGACTCCAAGATTGGATGCGAGTGTATACCGAGTACCGGTATGCGTTTCATATACTCGAGCGAGCGAGACTCGGCGGGTTTTCCCCGGATTCCCTCTTGAAATCAAAAGCGAACGTAATAAAGAACAATAACGGGGGAAAAGTTTGACGTGCGCGCCTGACCGTATACGCGGTGATATATCCGGGAACTAAGCGAGAGAAGTATGGAGTTTTACCTTACAGTTCATTCGTATTATAGTTGTTTGTCGTGGGATTTTGAAAATAAACTAGTGACGAACGTCGGAGAACAAATGCGAGAGATCAATCTGGAGATTATACGTATACGGTGAAGTCCGACTTTACTGCAGTGAATGTTTACTGTGAACTTCGGTCGAATGTCGTTGGCTGCAGTATAACTTGCAGTGAAAATCAGCGACTGTTATTACAACCAATACTGATTGTAGCTACAGATGATATTCACCGTAACGCACGTGTGCGACGATAAATACAAACGACGCAGCGCAACGCAATTCCGAAAGAGAAGGTGTCGTGAGGTTACCCGAAAGCTATACACGCGACGCAGTGCAACCTCTCGGTGTGTTGTATATCGGGCAGAAGCCAAGAGCCGCAGGGAGAATTAACTGGACGCGCTCCGATTTAGCGCGAGGGGAGAGCTCGCCAGACGAGCTTATATATATATTCGCATTCCGGTGCAGTGTGTCGCGGAATTGGGCCATTAATAATCGAGGGGCTGCACCAGCTCACGATCCGCTCTCGTCACGGTGTATGTTCAAAATCACGCCTGCTTTTTTTTCCCCGCTCTGTATCGCCGCGCGTGTTCGCAGTACAAACGCAAAACCCGATTCGAATTCGGAACCACTGTATGCGAAACAGATTTCATTGTGCCAGTTGTAATTGGATTAGCGAGGTGCGTATTCGAGTAAATGACGCTGATTGTATAGAGTTCGAGAGGGGGATACAGTTATTGGTACTCTGATACGCGTGTTTGGATTGATTGATATATTCATGGCACATTAAGTTGTAATCTTTCGCGGTAGTTGGCTCGAATATCGTATGAAATGACGTGAAGTATAATAGTTGATTGATATACAACTGTATATAACTGTATTTATACCAAAAATAAGTACAAAGATTTTTTACCCGCAACAATAGTGGAGACTATCCTCAGCTGTTCATACATATATAGGAATGATACAGATAGACAATTTTATACTGATAATTGGAGTACCTGAAAGTTCTCACTGTAATCGTATATAGCCGCGAGCGGCTCGATCCCAATTTCATCCCAATTCCGTTAGATGTTATTACATCGAATTTGAACTCGGTAGTGAATTAACTATGTCGCTATTATGTTAACATGTCATCATTATCGAAAATACATGTATATGAAATACATCACGGCGCGCGGCGTATACATCACGCTGAGATGCACGTTTCGAGATGGAGATCCTGTATCGAGTTATACCTCGTCGAGGTTGGGGAATTGAAAGCTCGGGGGTACACGAGATGTACCCACCGACTCGTCCGTCTTCGGATGATTCGCGATCCCGTGCGTACAGCTGAAGAAAAAAACAGCAGGGGAGGAGATATCGTTTCTGCGCGCAGTGAGACGCGATTATAAAGCGAGTTGCCGCAGTCGCGACGGTTCACAAGGAGAGAGAGAGAAGCTCGTTACACGCGCCGTCCGAAGCGACGAACGCGGATTTGCCGGCACGTTCGTGAGCGCGCAATAATTCATCGCTCTTTTGACCCACCGAGTGAGACATCGACTCCCGTATCCGACGTTTCTTTTTTTTCCTTCAATCCTCAGCAGGTCTTCGGGCGATTGCTCGGCGAATATTTCTCTCGGGACTAATCGTCGAGATTTCCACGAGATCGAAATCGAACGATCGCTTCAAGGCTCGCGCGATGTAATATCTGTATACACCAGTTATTTCCTCGGAACGTTTTCATTCTCGTTAACGTTGACGGGCCGTCTGATTCCGTTCGTCAGTTGGGAACGAGGAAAGTACGCGGCTCGATTCTCGTACGGGGACGTGACCACACGGCTGTTTTGTAACGAAATCTCGCTGGCCAAGAAACTATAATTTGGCATATCTGCTTCTCGGATTTAACTGGAACTTTCGTAGGTGGTTAACATTTTTCCGATTGGACATGCGGCTATGCATAGAATAATATCATAGACAAATAAAAACGTTAACTACTGCTAATATTTGAGTAGGAAAAAAAATAATAAAAAAATAGCTTCAAAAGTTTCCGTGTCATTGGAGATCAGAATGCGAGCCGTGGTCTGCTAGTAAACACACGTAAACGATAAAAACGCGCGTTACTTGAGAAAAGAACGTCCGACGCCCATTACACGGTCTCAATAAAACCGGACCGGCCTGAGGGTTAATTACGACTGGTCAGTGAGCGGGCGAGTCTATAGGCAGTGTCTACTTAAAGACCCATTTTGATTCCGTTCGCGGCTCGTAAAAGCGGGAGTAATACTTAATTCCCCAAGAGCTGGGACATAATATCCGCGAGCCTAGAGGATCATCGCGGCGACAAACCGGAACCGGCTCGACGTTTCCGCTCCGGGGGGAAAAGAAGCAAGATATTATACTGGGTCATAAAGCTCGTACACGTTCCGGCCGGTGCGCGAGTGACGCCGCGCTCCGCGTTTACGAGAGCCGAGACTCCGCGCGAACAGCGGGTCTCGCGGGACGCGATGAGAGAAAACAGACGCGTTTGATTGCCAGCTAGTCTGATGTGCACACACGGCTTTTTCACACCGACTCGGCCGTAGGCGAGCTCGTCAAGATTCACGAGAGCATAGTCGAAGGGAGGAGAGCTTTTCTTTCGAGTGAAAAAAATATGTTGGAAATACTTTTTAAAGTACTACCCCAATGCGTTTTTGTGTGGATGGCTGGCTTTGTCAGACGCGGTAACGAGGAAATTGGTTACTCTAGTCTGGAGTTGTCGCGTTTCGTGTTATCGCTCGTTCAGTTTTTTCAATTTGAATATCAGGTTCGTGTTGCATTGAGCAGGTACTCCGTTATCTTGAATATGCTTTCAACAGAATATTGTTCGATTGTAATTTGTTCTTTTGTTCCAAAGACCAAAACGTCGAGGCAAAACAAATATTTTTCCGGATAATAACGTTCGTTGATAACGATGGCCATTTGCAAAATCCGGGAATTTGAAATTACTCAAGAGTCTCGCGAGTAACGAGGTCATTTCTGTGGAACGTCGCGTCATTATCGGGGCTGAAACTGCTCGAGAAGTCGTGGTAATTTTCATGTAAAAACCTTGATGGACGGATGGAAGAAAAATACGTGTCGTCGCATTTCCCTCGATCTCAAGCGTCGGTCAAAATCACGCGCGCCACGAAATTGATAATGTCCTAGAGACATTCCAAGGTGCGGAGAGTAATTAAAGACTTGATCTCCCTCGTGGCGCGTCAAACATCGACAACGTAAGAGGTGGATTAATCAACGCGAATAATGCACAGCCTTGCGAATCGTCTTCTCTTCATGAACAATAGCTCATCACACGCATCCGCGGAGCGATCTCGAAGCCGTCATTTTGCCGTCGGCCTGGAGTGGCATCGAAGATGAAAGGGCGCACTAGCGGGAGCGAGTCGAGAGCGGCTCGAATAACTAACGAATTCATAAAGTGGAAAATTACGTTTTCATCGGCGCTAAGGGCGTGTCTCGAGGAACGCGCCGCTCGTTTCAAAACTCGCGGCACAACGCGCGCGTATATACTTAAACACGCGCGAGCGCACAGACAAACGTGTGACATATGAATTCTTGACTTTATCTCGGCCATCTCCATTACGCCAAGAAGGCGAGTCATCACCATAATTGAGGAAATTCGAATCAAACTTTGATGGCCGCTTTAGCTCTGAGAATCATCGAGGGTGGACGGGAAGGGGGAGATACCACTGAATTCAAAATAGGATCGACTTGGATTGCACGCCCGACGATAGTTTTGAACGGTCGACAATTTCACGATGGTTAATTTTATATTACGAACCGAAGGTTATTTTATCCTGATGAAACTCGTTATTTCCTATCGATTAGACGAGAGTATTGGAAAATTGAAAATAATACTTTTATACGGAAATTTGGACACAAGGGTTTTCAGTGTCACCGATGGCAGATACGATGTTCAATTCGAAAAAATCGAGATGCTGGATCTCCGATCTGTTTGGGAATATAATACTGTCGAATGAAATACTTTTATTTTTAAAAAAAGTATAATTTAATATTTCAAAACAATATTCATTTCACAAATGAGTTATATAATACGAACGAGCATAAATAACAGCCATTACGATTTTAAATTAAACAATAGATAGGTGACAAAGTTTTCGCATTGTTTCACCTGAAATCCGTGACCAAACATCATTCGAAGTTTAATTTCATTAAGCAGGAATAGTATATAAGAGAGGAAAGAATTCATTAGGTCTTAGAGCTCAGGTAGCCGGTGTCTTCTATATCACAAAAGAAGGTAAGAACAGTTTTAGAATAAATATTTTTTAGAGAGACTAATCACTAGATCCAAAACAGTAGAGACTAATGAAAAATGTTAACTTTTTTTTTCATAAAGCCGGCGTTTCGCCACGTTACTAACAATCATCACGTAGAATATATACGAATGTTTGAATGTGTACCACAGATATATGCATTGGGCCAAACTTTACATCACGTAGTAGATGAGTATCGTTAGCAGGACCGTTCAGACGCAGCGTCGAACAAAGGCTTCAAGTAGTAACAATGATATGGCCCGCTTATATATGCGTTCGGCTGTGTTCGAGGCGTCGCCTCTCACTTTCAAACACGGGCCAAATTCACTTGCCGAATATTCGCAAGCATTGGCTACTAGTGATTGTTTCTCGGGTACCGTGCGGTTTCGCGACGCTCAACTGCAGGTCTCGCACCGCATCGACAATACCACTCTTGCCTGAGCTGGTTCCTTGTAACTTTGTTGCGAATTGTTCGAGCTTAGAGAAATTATTTGATTCGATGAATCTGTCTATTCTGTCGATTCATATCCGAGTTTTGTGACTAAATATCCATCGACACGATCTCGTTGCGAGTCCAAACGTTTCACGAATACTCGTTTAACACTTGGCGAGAGTATATCTTTGTTCCTGTTCAGCATGTTTTTGTACTTGCAGAGGAGGATATTAATTTGATGTGACTCGATGCGTGAGATGCCATTTCACGCACTGGTGCATTTCTCAAAAGGCCGTTTTACGAGCTCTCATAACATAAAATATCGTATCCAGCTAATGCGTTGAATTTTAATCACTCGTATGAACGCGTAACACTCGTCACCGGACACTCGACGATACGTCCACACGCGTCTTGAAAATTTCACGCACCAGTTGCATAACATATTATTTTGTAATCACTTATTCGATCCCAAATTTTCAGACAAGATACAATTCAAACGCTCCCGTGTATTCTACATTTTATTTGATTTTAATTACAGTACCATGATATTTCCACTTTCAATAAACAGCTGGAAGATACGGAACGTCACTTTATCCAAAATAAATTGGGTTATTATAATCTTCCTACTGGTTTGACCCTGATTTGTCTTGAATGTTATCAATGCTGATCAATGATATTATCGTTAAGTTTGAGATGAAATGTGTCGAATGATTGTTTAATTAATTCTCAATCATTCGAAAAAATATCTCGAACAGTAAGAACATTTATTTTAGTAAATTTATGTGTGATTTTCATTCAAGAATTCTCGGAAACAACATGAAGGCAGCCTTCCTCGCACTGGTGATCTTGGCAGTTGCTTTCATAACAAATGGAAAAGCGGCACAAGAATCTATCGTTAAAACTAATCAAGTGGTCCATAAAAAGACATTAGATAATGGCGCAACATCACACGTTCAAGAGCATCATAAAGTTGTGGTCAATACAAACGATGGTCAGGGAAGAAATCAAAACAATAATGGATTGGGGGGAAATCAGGGACTAAATCAAAACTATAATGGATTGGGGGGAAATCAAGGATTAAATGAAAACTATAATCCTTTGGGGGGAGATCAGGGACTAAACCAAAACTATAATGGATTGGGGGGATTTGAGGGACAAAATCAAAACTATAATCGATTCGGGGGAAATGGCAATGATCGAGCAATAAATGTACAGGTACCGCGTCAAGGAAGATCCTTCCCTTACGGAAGACAGGCAAGATCAAATACCGGGTATGTGGACGAATAGAGGACCAATATGTGCCAATCAAATAATATCTATGCAGACTCAACCAAAGTTATGTTGATAATATGGCTCCATCAAACGAATGCAAAGATCAATCCGGAGAATTGTAAAGCCTTCATGTTATGTCGTTATTGTTATACCATGATTGAATAAATTATAATTGATTGATGAAATCGTTTGCATCGCAACCCCTCCGAGCTTTACCACTGGTAAAACACGAATCAGACATATTTGTTCTTCATTATTCAGCGGTTATTTCATTTACCAACAATACTCTGTTTCGGTAAGTTAAGTTTCCCTCGAACCAAAAAAATATACGTTAATAACGTCGGATATACGATAAATCGACGGCCCTTACGAAGAAAAGCACATTTCAAATCTCCGACGAAAAAAAGCACATTTCGACCTTCCGGCGAAGAAAAGCACATTTCACGGTTTACGACGAAGAAAAACACATTTCAGCTTCTCGGACGAAAAAAAGCACATTTCAGTTTCTCGGACGAAAAAAAGCACATTTCAGCTTCTCGGACGAAGAAAAGCACATTTCAGCTACGCAGTATATTGAATGATGAGATGTATGAAATTGGGTATCTCAATACTCGTGAGAGTGTGTGAGAACGTGCAATGTATTATTTTACTTGTGTGTAATGTATTATTTTACGTGGTAATGCGCAGATAATTTTCTACCGCATCGAATAACCTGAAATGTACTTTTCTTCGTCGAAATGTGCTTTTCTTCGTCCGAGAAGCTGAAATGTGCTTTTTTTCGTCCGAGAAGCCGAAATGTGTTTTTCTTCGACTGAGAAACTGGAATGTGTTTTTTTTCGTCCGATAAACGAAATGTGTTTTTTTTCGTCGGAGATTTGAAATGTGCTTTTCTTCGTAAGGGCCGTCGAAATAATCGTTCGTGCTTTATGAGAATTAAAGTTATACGAAAACTGTGTCCTGGATTGAGCGTCGTTTTTGAGATCACGATCGCGGTGGCTCTGTAAAAGCTTTGAGTTTTATCAATGACTCTTCCAATCCGTTATCAAATTGCTGAGGTCGTAATTTCAAAACGATTTCACTTGCAACCATAGATAATGATAATTTTCCATTGACTCACGAATCAAGTCAATACTTATCGATTTTCAGGGATTTTACTAGAAGAATGGATCTTATCTTTCTCATGATATAACTTTCGCGTTCTTCGCTTCTCGGTCATTTATTTTTACAGTGTGCGTAAAATCCAGACTGGTATTTGCTCGACTCGCGCTCGTACACGTGCTGACAATGAGCAATTATCTCACGAATAAACAGTAGCTTAGCGGCCAGCAATTGCCGGGTAGTTCTCTCAACACAGAACAGGTGCATATTCATTGAAAAACTCTGTATACTTGATTTGGCGACTCGGTTTGGCGCGATCGTGATTCAGTTTTTGATTGGCCTTTCAATAATAACGTGGTTATGCCCTGTGCGACTTTCGTGTTATGATATTGCTATGATGACTATTCTTTGCTGCTGGACCAATTTTTTTACGGGCGTACACACGAGCCTCACGCTACACAATAGATTTTGATAGAATTGAATAAGTTCCATTGTTTAAATTTACTGCTCGGTACATGATAATTAACACTCAGTCGACACGTAGATGAATAATTTCAATAAATTTGAAAGAATCTGACGTATTTAAATTTGAACATAAGAGTTACAACCTCGGCCACGACATCTGACGTCCCCGTCTAAGATAATAAAATAGTCGCGTTTTCATTCATAACTTCAATTTAACTGTGTCGATCTATTTGAAACTTTGGCATTTGGTTTGAACTATCGGCATGGAGTTTCATGTGAATCTACTGTAGTTGGATTTCACAGATGAAAATACTAATTTTGACTACAGTGCCAAATTGGCTCCAGTTACCTTATATTATAAATTGTACATTCCATATAATAAATTCACAGTATCCACAACTCAACTACTTATTTCCAAACTATTCATCTATTCTCTTCCTTTAAGTCCATGTAATATGGAAACATGCTTTCACGGACAGCACATTGTGGTCCTGTTCACGCGTGTAGATCCACTTATTAATTTTCCATTGTCTCATTATCCTCGTCATTCTATCAACCTTCTTCTCTCACTAACGACCCCATACTAAAACCAATTATTCATACATACTATGGAAGAGTTCTATTAGATAATTTTACGTAAGCTACACCCAGGCACACTTCACTTGCTCTATTCATGCGTTTCAAATTTTTTTGACCATTATCTTCTCGAAAAAAAATGGTTGATTTTGTTCAACTTCCAGAAATAATACATATTTTTGGCTCTTTCTCTACAATCGATGAATATTTTTCGGATACGTTTGGTGAATATGCAAGGGAATAGCCCGAAAGATGATATGATTCGATTGGTTGCTCGAAAGTGGACCGCGAACATTTTAGTTTTCGTAGGTTAAGATTTTTTATTTGTCTTGTTTAAATTCTGTATGACATAAGTTCATAGCTATTTTGATATTCAAGAAAATTTGAATACCATCCATAATGTGATATCCATAATTGATTACATGACTTCAAGGTATAATTATAAATTATAAAAAGCTACATTTAGACACGTGCTACGCGAGTTCTATACTCATACGTTTCAAAATTATATTATAATGATAGCTCTCACATTCCATGCTGATTAGTTTTGTTACGTAATTATCAGTTCATTTCAACATGTTTCATTTTTAAAATCTCAATACTAGAAAATTCGAAGTTTTCGAAAACGAACATGTTCGAACTCAAAATTGATTATTTCTTTCTCAATCTTTGATTATAACCTATTCCTTATTTGAATAGTGGCCCTACTCAATAGTCCTCCATACTTCTGTCTTGCCCCCACTCTACATCTCTATACTAAGAATCTATATTACATTCAAGTGGCGTGGTTAGGTCTAAACTTGGCTTTACTTTACATACCATCACTTTTCATTTGAGATTATTTGTTCAATCTCATATAGCACGGTTATTATTCAACATTTGGAAAGTTATGTAAGAATTATTTGAATTCCAAAATTAGTTCTCGAAGTACTTATCATAAAAGTAGATCGAGTGAAGTGTGCGTAAATGTAACTAGTAAATGGGACCAGAAACAATGAAATCCAATGAATAATGAACAGTTCCAAATGCCGAGATAATCGTTTTTGTGTGTTCAGGGATTTAAAAAATGAAAACATATTTCTATTCATAAAAGCCGCCTCCATGTAAGTGGAACTTTCGAATGCATAGCTCAAGATCTCGGCAAACCTCATCTGGCAGAACGAAATTAGTGTATTTTAGTCACGAAGAACTTAAGTTTGTGCGTGCCAAAATAGTGGAGTGAGCAAAATGTATTGACTATTTTGCCATTGTGATTTTCAATGGAATAATGGGTAGAGTAAGCAAACATAATTTCTAGAATGCTTTCGCGTAAATTCACCTGACATTCATGGCTTGGCATTGTTTGAAGTTGAATCCCATTAAAGAGGAATACGACGTATAGGAATGACCGATGATTCAGTATTAGCACTCTGGTAGTAAGTGTCATCAGTATAGCTAGCCAGGTAAAAATAATTTTAAGGTCTGGATTTTTATTTTTTGAGTTTTTGCTCCAGTTGAAAACGTGTCGAATTTATTCTTTGACCTTTCCACTAATTTGATAATCGTGATTGGTCTTTCTGCTCAAAATTTAATATTAATCTGGGTGACCATTGGAAAATGGATTAAAAAAGCGAAGAAATTGGTTTTTTAATTTTTTTTTCAATCTCAGTCTCAATATTTCATTAAAATAATTTCAAATAATAAGAAATTCTCTCGCATCGAATTGATAAATCATTTTTATTCAAGGATTCTCGCAAACAACATGAAAGTGGCATTTCTCGTATTTGTGATTTTCGTCATTGCTTCTAACGGACAAGTGGAGAAAGAATCTAAGGTTGAAAAACATAATACTACTCATGTACAGGAATTGGATAATGGCACAAGAGTGGAAAAGCAATCTCTGATTCATTCTACAAATCATGTTATTTTATCAGACGATAATAAAACACACGTAAATGTACAGCGAATCACCCATACAGTTATAACTAAACATACCCATGGGTCAGAAAAACCACCCCAGGAGTTAGAACAATAATTCCAGAAGCCAGAATCTGATTACAATAATCTGCCTATAGCGATTTGAATCATGTAATAATTATATTTCTTCAAGTTTTGTTCATAATATGGCTCTATTAAACGAATGTAAAAATTAACCAAGCAGTTCGGAGATTTTTAGAACCTTCCTGTTATGTCGACATTGTTACACCATGATTGAATCAATCATAATTGACTGATAGAATCATTTATAGCTGAATTTCCGGTGCTTAGCTATCAGCAAAACATAACTGGACACGTTTTCTTAGCTTTACAGGATAATTTTCAATGCATTTCCTAACTGTATACTTAGTTTTTTTTTTCATATGTTTGATTCGATTGTTTTTAAAGTTTGTTTCCACTGAAATTCTTTCCTGATTTCGAGAAAAACGAGATTCATTTTCAATCGCATAATCAGTATTAAAACATAATTCCTTCAAATGAGCAAATGCGTTAGCCAGGACCCATGATTTACAAAATTATCACATGAATAATGAGAAATATTAACTCTTTCGGAGAAACAATATTAATTCCAGAAGAGAAAATCCCCCCGACACAAAATTCATCATCTGCGAAGTATGATGAAATATACCAGCTCGATGATATTTTTTTATTGGGACTTCCAAGAGAACTCACCAAGTGATTTGTAGCTTGGGATGTTTTGCAAGCTTATCTTCGAGTACCATCGATAACAAAAATGTATGTTCAATGTGCCAGCCAAACGATGAACAGAAGCTAAATGGGAGAGTGTGTTGGTTCGAGGGCATATGGAGGATCGTCGAGTTTCGAGTGAAGTCGGGCGGAGATGGAGATCTCACGTGTACTGGAGCAGCAGCTTAACGGTTCTCCAATCGGTATCTGGAAGGGGTTCCACAAGGAGGAGAGGAACGCTGAGAGGGAGACGGCCTCTAATTGAATTCAGGTTCAATTCCAGTAGCGATCCGAGGTTGCTTGGCTATTAGCGTGGGAGAGTTAGTCATTGAGGTGTCCCTCTTATCTAGGATCTTTGCCACGGCTGCACGTTCAAACAGACGCTTGATGAAAGGCGGACTCCTGTTGAGCAACATTGACATAGTTAGATCCGACAACCAAAGCGCACTACTACCCTCGAGCCCACCAGTTGCTCTGGTACAAATCACTTATGTGGGTCAATCGTCTGTGTATGCAGTTACTCGGCACCGACCCTCGGTGAAATACACTCAGCATCGACCCAAGGTGAAATACACTCAGCATCGTTATGGACACCGAAGACCAAGAGTTTCGTTGCATCTATCTCATTTGAATGGCGTACGCATGGGAAATATATTCAAAACAGTATATTATGATGTAGGAATAGAGCTTCCGTGAAAACTTCTCGTTGTTATTATTCGCTCGTAAAATTTTTAGGGCGAATTTTATTGTGTAAATCTTTTCTCTCGTCAAACATTGGCACTGAGTTTTTATTGAATAAATTCGAAAGATTCTCATATTGAGTTAGTATTTTTTCTCTCAAATGGAATGATAATAATGTTACCAATGTAATTCTTCTAAAGTGAAATGATTACGTGGAAAAAATATTTCAAGACAAACGAAAACATTCGAGAATGAATTACTAAAATGTTTGAGCATATTGTATGATGTCACCATGAACTGTATGAAGATCGCTCCAACTTAAGATACAATAGTTTGATGGAGTCGTAATAAGAGAATATGTTTGCTAATCCAACTTCAATATTCCTCTCTTTGAGTGCTACTTTTTCCGCTCTTCAGTTTCAAGACCACTTGAGTTTGTTTGTTTTAGTCCGTGCCTCATCGGCTTGGTAAAAGGGTAAACATTAAGGGAGAAACCACTCAAGTTCTGAAATGCTTTTCAGTATTCGTTAACCACGTGCAATGTGGCTAATTGCTCAATACTGACTGTACTATATAGGCACTAAAAACCATCCTTATTTGTTTATGAGAATCATTACTCTTACAGCCATTAAAAGTCTTCATTTTCAAAAATCTTTCTTGGCAATTTTTCTCGGGAATATTTTCTCTCCAGTCTACGGATTATTGACAGTTGAAATTTGAAAATAAACTCTTGTGTAATCTCTCTGGAGATTTGAAAATGATCAAGTACAGATGTCGCATTATGGTCAACATGTGAGAAAATTCTACTTGAAATTGGACAGCACGTGCCTTGCATCATCAATCACAGTATCTCATGGTAGTACTTATCAAAAGCGTGGACATACTCCACATTACTGAGCACCAGAGGAAATTTACTTCTATCTGTGTATTATATATTAGGAGAAATATGGTATTGGTAACTTTTAGAGACCTTGAAAAGTCACTCCAGAAACCTTATTGGTGACGTTAGTAAGATTCTGAGATTGAACCGTATGAAGTAAAATGAATTGTTTCATCGTCGGATGCAGTTAGTTGCAGTTTCAATCAAATTTTCTTCTGGTACCCTCATATACATACGTGTCTAACCTCCATTTGGAAATTTTCTCCTGATTCCCAACGTCTTATATGATCGTGAAATATATTAAAAAATTTCGCCGAATTACGAGACTTTCAATTTCCAGTATTCTTGGCACGGCAGCGTGACTTTTAGCCTCGGACACGTATCTTGCGTTTCACGGGCAAATAGATCCTGCAGCGTTGTCGCGCTCGCGAACGAAGAGATTCCGCGTCGAGCTGCCGCTGTATGCTGATCGACAATGAAGCTACGGGGTAGTGGGCGTGAGGGAGAATAGAAAGGACAGGCGGGAAAAGAAAAGTGAATAGTTCGGTACGCAGGCAAAGGATCTGGCGCGGATGGCGCGCGACATCGACTGAGATGTACATGTGCAGGCTGCTTTTCATATTCCTCCATCTTTCCCGATGCCCCGTGCGAGCGTAGCAATCCCCAGAGCGAGCTTTTGTGTCCGACCGTGTCTTCTTCTTTTTCTTTTTCTTCTTCTTGCTGCTGCTCGCAAAAAGACCGAGCAAGACTCTAGGAATATCTGTATCGTCGGGGTTTCACCAGAGCTGCAAACAATGCGGCCTCTGCAGTCGGGGTCATTGTTCAGCTACCGTACAATCCGCTCTTCCTCCTTCGTCTTTGTCTCTCGTCGCCTTTCATTTTCTGCCTCACTTTTTCTCACAACTGTGTAGCATGAAAAATCGTTCGATCCGGACACGCGAACAGATCGAAGCCCGATTAGCTATCGGATTTTTTGCCTCGACCATCTTTACTCCATTTATACTTTGTATATTGCTACTTTGGCGCCTTGGTGCCTTATTCCAAACTATATCGGAGAATTAAGAACAACTATAATTCTGCACTGAGTCTAAATTTAAGATCCATCGAATCAACAATTCCCTTTGGAAAGTCCACTAACAACATGAACTACTCACTCTAAACCACACTGCATTATCATTTTTCAATTACGGAATTCCAAATATCCCAGCATCAACGGTCAGCCGGGAGCAGTGGGTTGAATGAAAACTTTGAATTTGAGGATTGATTTACGGAATAGAGCCAGTTGATCGCGAACTAAGTACCATTCGACTCTAACTTATTTGCTCACAGCTGAAATTCCTTTTATGAACTCCGCAGTATTATGAAATTATGGGTATAGAAATTGTAAGTTCAAGCCAATGTTCGGCCTGATCAAAAGCAGCTCTCACTTAGAGATCTTGCTCGTTCCGCTAGTAGTCGAACGGTTGTGTCCAAGCAATCCTAACTATAATATCAATTTGGATTTCTCGAAATGTTCATCGAATCACAAGCGAACAGGAAATACGCTTGGATGCACATCTAGAAAGCTTGGAAATTCACAATACCACTGCAGCACAAAGTTTCAGTTATGGTATTCCGTACATTTCTTTGATTCAATAATTTATATGAAATCGGAACGGACGAATATTTGAGTTAGTTTCGGTCATCAGTGAGTAATTGGAATTAATAATAGGATCACTACTCGATACACGAATTTTTCTTGGCTCCATCTTGAAATTAGAATTTGAGGGATATCTTCTACCTTGCGGATATAGCATATACACATACAGATATGAATGTTCCAACAGTTCGTTCAAATAAATATTCGTAAGCGATTGTTCTGTTACTGGCCCTTGGAAAGCGAGATATTTTTCTTGGCTCTCTCTGTGAAGTTCGCATATTTCACAGTGACACGCTGCAGCGGTTTTTAACTGATGATTTCTGCACCTCGGCCTTGGTCTCTTTTCTTCTCGGCGTATCATTGTGGCTACACGAGGGCAGTATACTTTTCACGAGCTCTATGAAGCCTGGCTTTTTTTCATTCAGAATTATTGCGCCACGTTCAAAGCTCCACCAACAGAGCATGTCATTACTTTTTCATTTTACCAGTCGTACAATGCTGATTGTATTATTATGCAAACAATCGCTTCCACGACGAGTAATATCGATATTTCTTATCCGCAATATCACTTTTTCAGTTGAATGGAATAGTCTATCGAGCAGTCGACAGGTATATGAAATAAGCCGCCAATCGGAATTGCACCGGATTCAATAATCCGAGGAAATGCTAAACAAAAACTAATGATCGAAGATAATATTAGCTCCTCGCAAGATGTATCTTTCTAAGAATTGATTTGATCAACCACAACTTATTACAACGGTGTATGACAGCTGTTTGAGTAAAATAATGAAAAAGAATCTGTGATTGAATTTCAAATCTCTCGACGAAGAAGATCACGTCTCAATCTCGGGGCGAAGAAAAGAAAGGGTTTTCCCTAAAAAAACTCCGTAAAATTGAAATTATGTTGGTCAAATTTCGTCTGAAATCGTGTAATGCGGTATCCCACAGATAAATGAAATGAAAAATTTATTACCTCAAAATAATTTTTGTCCGACCATTCCAATAATGTAGGATAGAAAAAGTTTCTATACTAATCTCCGAATTCTCTATGTCTCCAGTTGTTATGTATTTTTCAACACTACGGGATTTTCAAGATGTTTCACGAAATGTGCTTTTCTCCGGCCCGACATTGAAATGTCATTTTCTTGGTTCAACTCATTGATACATTGGCATACAATTTTTCTCGGCTTGCGTTGGGCTCATGCAAATCCCATAGAAAAAAACTCTAAGGGCCAGACTTATTGGACAAAATTCTGCTTTTCCTCGCAAAAAGTCTGGGCGAGCATATCGCGTACGGCGTATCGCACATTTCGTGCTTTGCTCGCGGTGAAATTCCCCGAGTCTGAAATAAAGCCGTATACAGCAGTGTACGATCGGCGCAAGAACCGCTGCATATGGTATCCTCGCTGCGATAAAGGGGGCATTAGAGGCAACGCGTTTTACACAGCTGCACTTTTCTCCCCGTTCATCTGACCGTGCGAGCACGTCTATATACACGTCGACATGGCGTGTTAGGTATACCTATATACCCGTCTCCAGCAGCTATATACACTTTGTGCGCCTCCGGGGAGGAACACGTATACACTCTATACATAGCGAAGCCACGCACGTCTTCGAAGCTCATATAGCCGAGGAATATTCCATTCGCCACAGGCCGGACTGCTCGATTGCCGGGGATTTTCATTTTCTTCCAATGGGATTGTCGAGCTGTGCCGGGCGATAAGGATCTCGAAGTGTATTTTCGTGTATGGACAAATTGCCCATGGTTTCCGAGAAAAATTACATGTCATGTAACTGCTTTTTTTCACTCGAGTGTGGACTTTGAAACTGTCGAAGAAGGAAAACTTTGAAACGTTCTGCGAGCACGAGTAGACCGGATAGCGATTTTGGGCTAGACAATTACGGGTTTGATTTTATACTCATTCTCAACTTCGTCTCTTATGTAACTTGGCTGTCTAATTGCGACGAGCGAATCAAAACTCCATGAAAAAGTACGAGATTCTTTTCAAGGTTTACAAGCTTATTTTTCTCGATTACATTTTCAATAGCTCTTGCAGACCTCCCGAGATACAACGTTCCGAGTCGGCCTTCCGAAAATTCAACACTAGTGCAAAATCATAACAACGGTTTTCAGCTGACTCAATTATCAGTGGGTTCAGTCATGAGCGTTGGAAGGCCGAGCGCGTGCCTGCCTGTGCGTATGGCAAATGATACAATGTATATGTGTATATTTCCACGTGACTATCAGCACACGAGCGCGAGCCCGTGCAGCCACAACAATCTGTCAATTAGACGGCCCATGCGACGCATGAATTTGACAGAGGCCAATGTGATTCGTTGTATAGCTCCGTGGACTCGCCGTTTGCACGAAACTTTGGAAGAAAATGATTGACGCGTGATTGCATCTGTTATACAAATGAAAAAAAATCTTGCGCTTTACAATTTTTTCACGCTGCAGAAAACGAGTTCGAGGATGAAAATCACTAATCTCATCAGAGAGTCGGTCCACAAATTGTTGAGAACCTCGTTTGTTAAATTGCGGTTACTCTTCTGTAAATCTAGTACTGAGAAAAGTCCTCGGTAATGAATTAGATGCATGGAAACATTTTATGAATTCCTAATCACGGTCCGATAGAATTATGTACGAATCTGCATTGTTACGGAATTATTCGACAGTAGTGTATGGCATAAAGTTATGTACATCAAATATTAACGAATACAACGTAGAATATATACGAATGTTTGAATGTGCACCACGCAGTTATGTGCATTGGGCCAAAGGCTCCTCGGAACTTTACATCACGTGGTAGATGCGAGTATCGTTAGCGGGACCGTTCAGACGTGGCGTCGAACAAAGGCTTCAAGTAGCAACAATGATCGCCCGCTTATATATATACGTTCGGTTGTGTTCGGCCGTCGCCTCTCACTTTCAAACACGGGCCGAATTCACTCGCCGAATATTCGCGGTCATTTTGATCCTGGTAATTGTCCCACGGGTATCGTGGCTATTTCGCGAAGCTCAACCTCGAATGCAACGCCACGTCGACAATGCCACTCTTGCCTGAGCCGGTCTTGTTTCTTGCAACTTCGTTGTGAATGGTTCAAGCTTAGGGGAGTTATCCGTGTCTTATGACTAAATATTCATCGGCACGATCGCGTTGTGATCCTCGCCTGAGTGGAGCTCTTGCCAGTTCGCTCAGGTAATTTTACACGAAATGTGTTTTGAAAATATTCTTGATTATTCATTATCATTTATTCCAGAAACTGTTCACTTGCAAAGAGTTACCAGTACATATGAACGTTTTCAATAACAGAAATAGAAATATGCGATTCATGAGTTAGGATCACTTCTCTCGGCACCAGAACCCTAAAACTACTGGTGACCCTTAAAAATCGTCATATGATATATTTTTCTCCACAACTTCACTCTCTCATGACTATTCTTGCGTTCCCTTCCGCCAAGTCTGAGGAATGTGGAGGCATGCTTTCACGGATACTACACTGTGGCCCTGTTCACGCGTGCAGCTTCACTTATTAATCTTCCATTGTCTAATTATCCTCGTCATCTTATCAACCTTCTCCTCTCACAAACGGCTCCGTCATACGTCCAATCATTCATACATATCATGGAAGAGTTCTGTTTGATCATTTTACATTAGCTACATTCTGAAACACTTCACTTTATTTATTTGTTTCTAGATTTCTTTGACCATAATCCTTTCAAAAGGAAAATGATTGATTTTATTAAGCTTCCAGAAATAATACGTATTCTTTTTTACTCTTTCTCTACAACCAATAAATATTTTTCAAACCTAAACCTCTTACTCCTCTTACGAAAAGTGTTAGCCAGAGAAATGCTGTGATTTGATTGGAAGAGTAGACAGTAATAATTTTAATTTTCATAGGATAAGATTCTTCTTTGAATTCAGTATGACATACGAATTCATAATCATTTGGAATACTGTTTGTACTGTAAAATTAGTTCTCTATCAAAAGTATTTATCATGAGAAAAGGATGCGCGAGATGCGCGGATATGTAACTAGTCTTTAGATGAATGTGTACAAATGTAAACAAATGTTAATGAAACTAGGAACGATGATGATACTATAGGAACTGATGAAAAATAAAAAATTTCGAATGCCGAGATGATTTTTTGAGATGTTCTGCAACTCATGAATGAAAATATATTTCCCCCGAATGCAAACAATTTTTATGTGATAATAAGTGAAACTTTCAAATTCATTGTTCGAAATCTCAACAAACTCATATGGCAATACAGAAATAGTATATTATACACTTGGACAAGGTTGAACAATGTCGTCTCGAGAAACGTTTGCAAGTTTGCACGTGCCGAAATAGCCTACGTGAGCGAAGTGAATATACTATTTTGCCATTGTTATTTTTAATGGAACAATGGATTGAGTGAGGAAACATAATTTCAAGAATGCTTTCGCATTAATTCACCTGGCATTCATGAATGGCATTGTTCGAAGTTGAATTTCATTAAAGAGAGGAATATTACACAGAGAAGACCAATGGTTCAGTATTAGCGCTCCTGCAAGTATCGTCACAAGGTAGCAAGTGAGAATAATTTTAAGATCAGTGAATATTTTTCTAGAATTTTCGCATTAATTCGAAATGTCTAAAGTCTTTATGCTCGAAATTGAATATTATTGAGGCTGATCAATGACATTATGATGAGTTTAAAATAAAGTCCGAGAATTTATTCTTTAATATTTTTTTTCCCAGTAACTTATGAATACAATTCTCAATCATGTACAAGCTTTTTTATATATTTGAAAAATAATTTTCATTCTAGAATCCTCGTAAACAACATGAAGGCAGCCTTTTTTGGATTGATGATATTCACCATCGCTTTATTAACGAATGGAATCACGGTGAAAAAATCTTTCGTTGACTCTCAAGATAAAACTATTTTGTCAGATGATAATAAAGTCCTGAAGAATGTACACCATTTTGAACATATAAGTGTGGTAGAAAACCACCAAGAGTCAGGAGAACGAAACTCGAAGAAAGAAGAACCATCCGAGAATCCAGAACTTATCAATCAGCGATTAATAATACAAATCGAGTAATATTGTCTATCGAGACTCAAGTCATAATATATATTCAAATACAAATGCATTGAACGAGTGTAAAGATTAGCCAAGCTATTCGGAGATTTGTAAAGTCTTCGTGTTATGTCGTCATTGTGTTATCGTGATTAAATAAATTGTATTTGACTAAAAGAATCCTTTACAGCTCAATTTGCCATATTTTATCATCAGTAAGATACAACCAGATATGTATTTTTACCTTAATCAGGCTCATTTTCAATGCATTTCATAAAAAACTGAATACTCATTTTTTCCAATTTCCATGAGATTGGTTATAAATAATTAATGAATAACTCCTACAAAAATGCTTGAAAAGTGGAGTTTGCTTACACTACAATTCTTGTTGATTTCGAAAAATAGAGTCCTTTATTCGGAACAACGTATCACGCAAATGGTGCGTTTTAACTTATAAGCCAAAATCAACGAGAAGTGTGAGCTGGAAAACGTCATTTACAAGACCATCACACGAACAGTAAAGAACATTGGCTGTTCCGGAAAATCGATATTAACTCCAGAAGAGAAAATCGAACCTCAACTCGAGCATAATAAAGTTAATGCGTATGAAATTTTACAGATGGTACGATCGAGCTTACGTAATAGAAGATTACAAGTCGCAATCGACGTATTTGGAAGATTAAATATGACGCGGAGCACGGCGACATCCTACAGCGTTTATTGAGTTTGTATCGGGGCGAACGGCTGGCGGGGCGTTGAAAGGCCATTCCGGGCCAAATTGCAGCGGCGAGGCAAGCAGCTGATAGTGGCCTGCCGCTGCTCAATATACACGGCTCGTCTATCGGCCGAGCGCGTTGACAAAGCCGAGCCAAAGCCTCATCGGCCTTTGCCCCGACACCAGTTTTGGCGCACGACACACTTTTCCCGTTTTTCATTGAGTTTCGCCGGCTCGCGTCCCTACCCCCCTCCAACGCGGGCTATTGCGTTTCGATCAATTTCGCCGTGCGGATGGCGGAAATAGCAAAGTTCGAGGTAGTTACCGCGAGCGGCATGTCCGATTTTTCTCCTTCTTTTCCTGCCTGCGATCGTAAAATGTTATTAGCCGGTATGTTCCACGCGGCCGTTCGAAGGGAAAAGTCAGAGGCCGGTCCAGTTCATTTTGTTGGGGGCGGCTTCGTCGAAGAGGCGAATTTTCGCGTCGTGCACCCCCGGCCGAACAATGTGAGGAATGCAGATGAGAAGCTTGGCTGTACAAGAGTTCCTCTGCTCTTGGCGCATAGCTCCGAGTCAACAGGAACGCGCAAAGTATGCTGTTCCAGACGCCTCAGCCCCGTGTATATACCCGGCAAAGTACGGTGAACGAGGCCAAATAAATATATCATCGCATCTCTTCTATTCAAAGCGCCGCGTCGAATCGACTCTCGGTATATAACTCGGCCCGGCAATTTACAATTCCGATTCGCTTTATCAATTCAACTGTACTCCGAGAGCTGCCGTTGATAAAATTCAGTGCGCTGACGACGATGATGATGATATAACATCCCCCCCTCCCCCGGATATACGTTGCGATTTCGAGAGATAATTCAATTGGCTTGAATGCCACTCGAGCCGCAATCGTCGAGCGCATCGATGCGCGGATTCCGTCGGCCGTCCTTGTATTTATGAGTTCTCGCATGTGGGAACCGATTCAACCCAGTAATAACATTCGGATATAGCGTCCGCATTAACGCTCGGGTATAAGTACACTCGTGCAGGGGCGGGAATAATTCGACATATATATATATATATATATATATATATATATATATATATATATATATATATACACGCACACGCACACGAGCACGCTCAGTCTCCCGGTTCACTCGTCATAGCAATTACGCATATATTAAACGACGACGATCGCGTATATACAACCAAAGTATTTCAAGCTCGCGGTTCGGGGTGTGTGCTTTTGCGCATCGATTGAAAGCGAAACAGCGTGTAGTATATAGGTAAACGGGTTGAAAAGCTTTCGCGTCCTCTACTCGCGATTGCCCGTCACTCGGTGTATCTGTGTATACACGGCGATAAAGCCTCGCAAGTTTCGCGCGACCAAGTGTGCGTGTGTGTACAGCTATACACACGCGCCCGGGCGCGACCACTAAAGTGGAAGTTTTCATCGGAGCGAAAGTTAGGAGCACACACGCGCGCGTTTGACGGGCAGCTGCGCGCCGACCTAATTTTCCAAACGAGGACGAAACGACAAAAATTTGCCGCGGGCCGGGCGGAAGAGTGCCGCCAGTGTGCCGGGCCACGGGGAAGGGGCGGAATAACCGAGGTGGCGCGTGTGTATAACGATATCGCATCCATTAGCTTGTGTACGGGCCCGCGCACGAGTATAACTGCATTTGCGATTCATTAGCAAATATATATACATCGAGCGGAGCGTCTTCCGTTGCCGCGGGATCATTGCATTAGTTAACGTATTCCTTTTTCACGTTAGGCTCGGTCTGCTCATTCGATTTGAGCTCTGTAGAAGGCTCGCGGTGCAACGCCGAAGCCCCCGCACGTTCAACCTTGGAATATATATACGTGTGTATGTATGTATGTATGTACTCAATTCCAAAGAGCAATTCCAGTCGCTTTTTATTTCGGAAAAATCAACGCGTGATGAGTTTTGAATGACGAGTTGGAATTTTCTCGCCGTGGGAGATGGACCATCTCAGGACGGGGAAGAATAAAACGAGTCACGAATGTACCTCTGGCACGGAGAAAATCCAGAGAATTCAAAGTGAAAAGAAAGTCCGATATTACAACTCGATTTACCTACTTATTGTGAGAAGTTGTATATTCAAATTGATGACGCCGACGAGAACGATAGAAAACTCGAGGAAACCCAACTCTTCTTCTACCAGCTGAATAAGCTCGCGCTATATTGCACAGGGCATATAAATAGGCTGTAAATCCTGTATAGCCGTCAATGTGACTCGAGTACAAGGAGAATCCCAAGCGAAAAAGAAGGAGTTCCATATGAATGCATTGGAAGTTTCAAAGTCACGTAAATTATTTTTCTTACAATAACAATTCCGAAAAGACATGTCAGACGAAGAAAGATCAATTCAATGCCTTTATATACCTTTCATTTTACGTCGTTGGACAGCCGGGATATGAACTGAACCAAGCGTGAATATGACTATATATTATGAAGAAAATTCAAGACGAAAATCAAGTTCCATATTACTACTGAAATTTGTGAACAGTTCAGATTCTACCTACGTCCTACAACAAATAGTCATGTGCAAATACACGAAGCCGACAGAAACGAGGATAAACTCAAGAAAATGTAACTTCTTGCTGCCAGCTACAAAGCTCACGTTGTTGGACATGCGTATATTATTTGAACAAGTCATAAATGTACCTCTAGCACGTAGGAATCTCGAAACGACAAAAACATTTGATATAATTATTCAAATTTATTCACTGCTTCAGAGACGTGTAAGTTGTTTTTTCTTCGAATAACACCGTTGAAATAACAATGGACGAAGTGAATTCAATTGAATGCCACCACATACTAAATTCATATTGTTTAACAAAGATAGAGAGAAATTTCTAGAGATTATTTTCGGGTGCTTAAATGAGCCATAAATACCCGAATTCCCGGAGTTAATTGATCATTCATTTCCAAACATAAACAGTACATTGCTTTCTGTATAACACATGTACTGTGAGTGCTTAAAATCGAAAATACGTAACAGATAGAACATCTCGGGGAGATTGTTAGACTAAATGACTGTGTATATGGTCATAATATTCTTGACTGGAAGTCAACAATCTTTTCTAGTACATTTAGTTTGAAGAGCTTCTCACGGTCCGGCACTTCCTCAAAACTTGGAGGGTACTTCCATTATTTCTTAATTACTCCATAGCTTCAAGTTTTTATCTAATCAGCATAAACTAATTGTCTTTCGATGGAGCGTTTTAATCCAAGATCTAGCTCTTAATCAATATATTATCAAGAATAAAGAGTATTATTCGCGCATAAACTCGTATAACTCCCCGGTACTTCGTCTGCGAGAGTACTGAAGTCTACGAAACCTCTCTATTGACTTTTTCTTCGGATGCTTTTCCAACGCACCGAATACAGCTAGTGCAATATCGCGTAGAGTTCGAGCGTGCGTAATCTTCCTGGGCGAAGTTATTCGGTTCGATTGCGCGCATAATTTCATGTCGGACGCTATATCCCGGTAGTTTCACGCGTGTTCGGGTTCTTACGATAACGGACTTGGTCACATGCACCGCGAATCCATATTCAGGATTTTCCTCCGGCGCGTAGAGCCTCTAGTCTCCCTTTAAGAGACTCCTCCCCTCAACTGGGTCAAAATGATTCAACCCGGTCTGATCGACTCTAATAATAATTTATGGTCTTTACCGGCACTTGCATATAGATGGGTTCTCTCGGCGCGTGTGCCGAACCGATGAGGCGGTGGTTCGCTCCCTCTTGATGGGATACATCCGAGGGTCCGTACGTGTTCTTTAATGCGGAATCGCTGCTGGCGCAAGCGCCAGAGTCGAGATAATCTGCTGGCGGCCATGTAATTAACCTCGGCCGTTCCGCTCTGGGCTCGGGCTCGGGTATATATTCAACACCTGCTCATTAAGCTGATTCGAGATTCTTGACGCTGCAGCTGTTGCCCACCCAAGGATAATCCCGTTGTCCGCGAGATCCTGTTTAACTTTATCACAATGGATGTTTAACTTGGCGGTTTCGTTTCGCGGGCTTATCAAAATTAATGCAGCACGAAACATTCGCAGGTTCAGTTTTCTCGGCTTGCGGCTATTATGTCGGGATCGATTCTATGCGTTATTAACCAAGATTACAACAATGAGCCAAATCAGATTTCGTAATTTATAGACTCCAATATAATTTCAAGAGTAGGTCATCATATTGAAAGTGTTTCGCCCTAATTCACTCGTATTCGCAGTCCTTTCACCATAGGCAATTGAATTTTCCCAAATTATAATTGTTTATTTAACAACCGAAGATTATTGATAAATCATGAAATTTAAGAAACGTGACATTATGATTCTCGTGCTAACGTGACCAAGGTGTACAATGTATTGAAAGGGTTGTATGATGAGCGACTAAATTGAGGCACTAAATTTCAAATGACGCGGCTGAAGTTAGTTGAAATAACATTGATGTTATCATTAGAATCGGAGTCGATTGGTGTTATATATATTTTTTATTCAAACGTGACCGAGTTTACGAATAAACATTAAAGCCAAATGCCTCCCAGGTTCAATTGCTATTTCATTTCGTACCCTTTCGCGTATCAGACATTATCAATCACGTAGACGTGAGATTTATTCTATTATCTGAGGTAGAACAGTTTTTACGAATTTTACTGTTCCAAATGTTGGAGATGATGAAATGCAATTTGACATTAAAATCGGATAGACCACGAAATTTCATCGAAATTGGATGATCTACTTGTGACAATTCAGAACAGAGATGCAAATTGGACCCTACGAATACCGAATCGAATCTGATTGACACGAAAATCGGTAGGCCTTGATCATAGGCCGATCATACACGAATGCGCCAATGAATTTTGATAGGAGTCATCGTTTTCTTAATATTGTATTTGCATCGATGGATAGGAGATTATTACTATATTTTTTAAATCTACATGAAGCTCGTTATTTTACTACATCACATCGATACAGAATCGGTGACGAGTGGTTCCCTGGTTACGGACATTGTCTCGTTTTGGAGTAACGTTTTTTCAGAAGTTTCAGCAGGTTCGATCTCAAATGTTTCCCTGATTAGTGACATTGTCTCGTTGAAAAGTAACGATTTGTTCGTCGGATACATTTCGTCCTTGATGAAATCTATGTAATGCGACACTTTGGTGTAAATATCAGGTACTTCCGAGTTACAGTCATCGCCGGTGGCCGAACTGACGGCAACCACTTCACCGCCAAAGGTTAGTGGACCGCCACAGTCCCCCTACAGAGATACAGAATATCTCAAGATGTTTCAATTAAGAAAGCTTCAATGGCAGAATAATTCCAGGACTAACCTGACAGGAACCAGCGAAAGCACACATCTGTCCTGGTTTGATTGTCATGTTTTTCCACTTGGCTTGACAATCATCTTGGCTGAGAACTCGTGTAGATATTTTTTGCAAATAATCTAATGGAGATGCCCAAGCTGTTGCACTGCCAAAACCGCTGAAGGTGTACTGAGTATCTTGGGAATATTCCTTCTTTTGCTCAGGCAGAGCGATTGGTTTCACTAACTCTGAAACCGCCACTGATTCTTTGAGCTGCGAATCGAATGGAATGCAAGATAAAATAAAAGTAGTCCGGTAGATAGGGTTATATACTTACTGTTAGGACAGCTATGTCATTGACAACGTTCAACGGGGCAAAAGTAACGACGAAATCAGGATGCACGCCGACTCTCTCTACTTCGATAGTTATTCTAGTGCTTGTATTGGTGCGATTTACCATGCCCAACTCGACCGTGAGATTCGCGACGATTGGGACGATACCGGAATCCTCTGTTAAACAGTGCGCAGCAGTGAGTACGTGTCTGTCGCTTATCAAAGCACCACTGCAAACCACCCAATCGTCCGCAATAATTGCCGCCATGTAGGGGAATTCCCCGAGTGCAACCGAAGAACCATTCAAGATTCCTTCGACACGACCTACGCCTCGAAAGATATGATTAAAAGCAAAATACCTAATGATCAGCGATCGATCGATCTCCGATTTATCTTTTTTTTATCGAAGAAATTTAAGTTTCTTACCCAAGAAAATACAAGCTATGGATATGAGGAGTGAGTATTTCATGGTGGCGATTATCTTGTTCACTGGAATAAATTTGACGTGGCAGTGGCACTGCACGAGTTTGATGCGCTCCGCAAACTTTCTCGGTTCATAAAGAAAAACGCGCAATGAAATTTTGTTGAAATATCATTAAGAATATTACGTATTGAGTGTCAGGGTCTCCAATCGTACTGAACATTTTTTAAATGGTCTTGGGTATCGAAATTAAATAGTATGTAAACACAGCTGATTATATAAAGCCGTTTAGCCCGATGATTTGCAAAAACTGTTCCACAAAGTTTTGCGATACTCTCCTCGTCGAAATATCGATGGTTAAATCATAAAGCAACGAATTCACCGGACCCACATCAGTTTCCCCGAACTGTTTAATTCCAATTTGAATTAATCAAGAATGTAATTTACAGGGCACTGCTGATGAATAATTAATTAATCAAAAGATGGAAGCTGTTGGAAACATCAGATCACGAGCTTGGCCTCAATAGCTTATAATGAATTCTATCAGAAATTTAATTCTGATAAAATCTTCTTTTTTTTGGAAGAAATTCCTTTTCAATTTACTCTGTAATATTCTATTGGTCACGACTAATTTTATACACGTGAAGTACTATGCATATACAATACGACACTACTCATTTCATCGAATATCGAATATGGAGAAAAATGGATCCTTTGACTAAATCTTCATGAAAAACCTCTCTCTATCGTAAAAAAAATGGACTCATTTACTAGCTAAGCTTCTTTGAAAGCCAAGTTTCCTCGTAACATTGATCATTTTCATGAATTTTTAATTAATTATACATGATAAGTATAAGAGCGTAGGAACCAAAAATTATAAATGTTCCAACAGACTTGACGAGATATTTATGAAAGTTTTTACGCGTTCATAAAAGAATCTTCGTTCACTGATTCACGTTCAAATAAAGATAATAGATATTGAAGCTACATCAGCTTGGAATTTCTAAATATACATGTTTAAATGAAGAAAAAGCAAAATAGAAATTTTGATTATGGTACTAATTATAGGCCCTGAATTATTTTGATCAGCGCGCTCTGAGATAAGAGAACGAATCACAATATTAGTTAGATAAGATGACACTTGTATCTATAAAATTAATTCAAATATTTTATTTTGCTCTTGTAAGCCTCTTGATTCAACAACTGACACGCATGGCAAGATCGTGTGATCGATAATTGTGCCCAATGAAAAGTGAATCGATGAATTCGATTCATCATACACTAGCATAACTAGCACACTTGTTCGCTAACACACGAATTCCCCTGAATCTTAGTAATAGTTTTTGGATACCCGAACAGGTGTTACTCGTAGTAATTCGATGCTTTCGACACATCAAAATGAAATGCATGCGAATTCATTCGTACGGAAGAAAGACAGCCAAATATCTCGAAGAAATCAAAACGTTATCTCAACTGCGATAAATCATATTGTGGTTATGCCATCGGAGCCGAGACCGATTGGTCGATAACACACGGATACGTATACTTTTACCGGAGGAACCGGAATTTTCATACGGACACAATAATACAGCCAGCTCATTGGCTCGAAGTTGTTCCGGTAAGCGCTGCACGGAAAGGAAGGCGCTTGGCCGGGTCGTTAAGGCATAATTCCGAGGTATCCGCGGATCATTTGCCGCATCCCCGATTCCATTAACGCGACACGTTATTCATGAGTGGAGAGCAGGGCAATTTCACGAGCGAGCTCCGATATACGCCGCTGTATCCCCCCACACCCAGAGACGTGCGGATAAGAAAGTCACGGGAAATTTCCACATTGCGAGCGTTCCCAGCTGAAATCCAACGATGCCGCGCGACGTTTAGCCCGAGGCGCGCGGGGATCCTTGATTAATTCCGGCTCCACGCGACGGATATCGATTGGGAAAATTCGACCGCGGAGAGGATTTTTCCGCGAGGGCATGTACCCCCCCCCCCGTCTCCCTCTCCGTAGGGGAGTTTTCATGGTAATGATTGGCGCGAGATTGACGGCGCATCGGCGGAAATTCTTCCGCAAGACACGTCCGACGTTCGATTCGGGTTTGGAAAACTTCGAGAACAGTGATTTTTTTTGAAATTTCAAAGACGATAGAACGCGCACTTGTCAATGACAATTTCTATTATTTCATCCGTTCGAAGTGTCATATACCAAGTAATAATAAATGAAGATTTTGATGTTTTGAGTAGTCACCTTAGCAAGTCATTTTTGGCATACCTTCCAATGTTCGATAAATATGGAATACTTTTTCGGGATTTTCTTGGCTACCCAGTGCGTAAGCAAAACTTACTTGCTAACTCAGAACGTTACCTTTTCTTCGTGAATTCCAATCAATCGCTATCAATTTCATTTGTTATATTTCAATCACGTGTAGGTGCTCAGGTTATCATATCGCAGTTTGCGTAAGAAAAAAAAACTCAAACCTCAGCTGAGAGATACTTTGAGGAGGAAAGTCATCCCGAACAGTCGGCTGAAGTATGTTAAAGAAAAATGAGCTCCCCTTTGGTGGAATTCAAATTGGCACAAGGGGGTATGCGAGAAAATTCACTGCGCGGAAGTATTTCACTGAAAGCGAGTGCGCATGAAATTTTTAGTGGATTACTGGAAACTTTTCACGGGAATACCACGGAATATTTACTTTGGAAAATTCACTCGAGGGGGCTTCAGCACATTTTTGTAAGATAATAGATTGAGGTAGTGCTTTTATTGAACGGACCTAATACAAGCAAATTTTAATTGGGTTCGAGAACATCAGAATTTATCGACTTTGTTTCCACGTGACAGCCATAACAATAATGATATTTTTTACCTTAGCTTTTTCTGGCTGGAAAATCACTTCTAAAACTAAATATAAAAATTGAGAAAAAATCGAAAAAATTCAAAGTAATAGGTATCTATCAGTTCCGGTATGCTCATTAAGTAGGATGTTGACGTTGAAATAATGAAGATCGAAAAACCGAAAAAGAGAAATTTGATTACAGTAACTTTCTCCTTACCTAGTAAGTATGGGCAGTCTGAATAAGATCTACTCTAAAACGATAGAATTATGAAAATCACACAGAGCCTCCCCCTCCCCCCAAAATCACCCCCAATTCCCCTAACGCTAAAGCCACCGTAAATTGAATTTTCACTAGATTTACTGTGATTTCAGGGTAAAAAGTCGATTTATTTATGGAAATGAATTGAATATCCACCGATGGTATTAAGTTGAAAATCCTGACTGTAATAAACTCAAAAATTCATCCGCACCTTACGGTGAAATACTTCACTTCAGTACGAGCTTATAGACTGTAAGTATCCAATAGAGCGGACCTAAGACACAGGCAAATGCGGCAGACCATCATCCGTCCCAGTTGCGACATCAACGCGATTCAAGCAGCCAGCCGCGCCGGGAATGAAGATGTCGCGCGCGCGGACGGATTGAATAGCGCCCGAGGGTCTCGCGCCACGTCAACTCTCTCGCCAATGTCGACGCTCGGCGCCGCCTCATTCGTATTCCTACGCGGTCACGCGCTGTGTGTGGTTTGCAAAGCGTGCCGGGGAGGATTTGACGCGCTCGAGCCTCAATGGAATCGGATCTCGCGCGACCCTCGAATCCTTTTACTTGGTCAGTCCGAGTAGTGTCCCGAGGTATTTTTAGTTACGCTGCACAGCGATCGATGCCACGTGATGCTGGAAATTGCGAATTGAACAATCGTCAAAGGCTCGGTTGCATTGATTGCGTGTGACGTTTTAATTCGGAGTAATTTGTCGATTCGTATGATGGACCAGTTCTTTCCAATCAAGCCAACCCGAAACTGATCAAAATCGAGTTGGAGTTGTTTGAACGATTCGTTATTATTATTGGAATATGACGGATCGGACGTTTTATTTGAGCTCAATAATTGCATGAAAAATTCGGTTTTCTACAAGAGTATAATATGCTTATCAAAATATACGGGTATGACGCGTAATATGGTAATAGAATGAATAGTAGATTGACAGAAATATAGGATTAATTTCACTCCTGTCCACGTGAAGCACTTCCTGAAAGTTTCCATCCACAGAAACGTTTAGCTGAAATACATCAGCAGTATAGCGTTCATAAGCACAGCTAGGATTTGTTTGGGTACGCCACAGCTGAATTTGACGTGAGAATTTGAGCGGAATTCGCGTAATCTGTACTTTGTACGAATTCCCCACTTCAAAACGAATATGCGCATAGGGATCTCGAGAGGATCCTCTGGAGTCACGTTTTTATATGAATCCACGGGGATCCATATACAATTTCATGAGAGTTCGGAGAAACTGTTATTTGATAGTTGCGTTCCATCTCGGAAATGACTCACTCAAATTAGAATTTATCGGATACTTGTATGACCTCCCGCCGCACACTCTGAATCTACAATAGTAGATACTATACTATTATATTAGTGGGAATTGACTATAACTGATGAGAACAGTAAATATTCAACTAAAAAAAAAATAGTATATTTAACTAATGTTAATAAAATTTATAAAAATGTACTAATTTCCAGTAAAAATCGATCAACTTTTAGTATAACTATACTTATTCTCGATCGAATATTTATCATTCTTATCAGTTATGCGATTTCTTCTATCTCAGGGGGGCGAATTCCACGTGGGCGAAACCCCGAGACGAGACACCTCGATAGAGGTCGATGAAAGAAGTTGGCTATGCAATCGATTACCGAATGATCGATTACCTGCGTCTCGAGATCGCCACCGGATGATCAGTCCTCTCGATGAACAATGAGCCATGCGAAACTTTTCGAGGCGTAAAATTAAAAATCAAACGAGATCACTGGCCGTTTCTGGCCGATATCGCTCCCGGGTGATGTATGGGCCAGCGGCGAGCCGATACACGTCCAGCTAGGTGTGCCACAAGTTGCCCCGGGCTTCCTCAGGCAGAGCAAAGTACACCTCGAGATTCGATGGCCGATCGAGCTCGACTGACGTGCCTCGAGGGCCTTTCGCCAAATAAAGTCGTTTACTTGATCATGCTCTTTTTGCCTCCTCCTCCCCGATACTCATCCCTCGTTAATTCCACGAATAATCGACGCGTGGATCTTGTTGTTTTTCGTCTTGTGATACAAATTAGAATTTCTAACAGCGAGTTGGGGGTGTACGTCTTCTGTATCGAGAGAAGTCCCTCATGCATTTGCGTACATTTATATCGAGGCAGTAGCGACGTCACGTCGGATTTCCAACAGATCTTTGAGCAAGAGCTGTATCTCCTTTGATTCGAGAACACGAGAATAAATTATTATCATCACGATCTGAACAAAAACAAGCAATACTCGTTTCCCCACTGAATTCATCGGACCGTTCGGTCTCGCTTCGACACTGCCAAGGTACGCAATTTTCATTGGGACTCATCATAGACGCAAACACGGAACAGCTCCCCTTTTGTGTTTCCGCATAATCAAGAAAACGCGAAAATCAACGTTTCGCCGTTAGGGGCTCGGGTATTATTCCGATGCGGCGAATCAAACGGACGCCACGCGCGAACACAATGACATTCCCCGCCAACACGCGGGTGTCACGCGGGGCGAAAAACGCGCGAGCTCGACGCGTCCCGGTGTAATTCAACCCACGCGTCCGTCCGCCGACGGAAAGTTCGATTGGTCGTCGTGGTCGCGTGTGCCGATACATCCCGAGGAGAGCCGGGCGGGGGTGACAATGGAGCGGCCTACTCGTGACAGGGGCATTGTGTCGCGGAGAGCTCGAGATACGGGCCGCAAAAGAGCAGCCGCGGGTATATATGTGTGTATATATACGTACGCGCGTCAAACGATATCCCGTCGACGGGATTTACATGAGAATGGAAAATCGAGCTCCGCGGCGCGCCGAGCGACAAGTGCCGCTTCGCAGCGAGATATATACATGTATATACTATCCCCCCGCCCCACGGCGTATATAGCCACGAGCGAAGCGAGCGCCGGGCTAAATTCACGAGGCGGCATCGAAGCCAGCGTGAAATTTACCAGGCAAACGAACATCCACGGATCCACTCGGGCGCTTGAGGAGCTCCCGCCGTCATATGGGCCGAGCTGCTGCGGTATATATATATGTATAGCCCGACGTTATACGTGTCAATCTCTCTGCATCGATATTCACGTGTTATTAAGTCTCGATATGTGTGTGCGTGTGTACTTGCTGGGGAAGCTTGTTGCGGTGGAGAAGAGAGAAAGAGAGGAGGGAGATTTTCTTTTCTTTTTGTCCATGGCAAGAGTATATATATAGTTTGAGTAAATTGTTCGACTTACATTTGTGATCGTTATTTTTAAAATCGTTCGAGAAATCCGTGTACGTAGTTTCCGGGTATGTGGTTTGGCTGCGCCGAAAAACTTTCATCCTCTAAATTCTCCTGTAAAAAACTTGAAAAGTTATTCTTCATATCGTCTCGACTGATATAGCAGGCAATTTTTTCTTTTTTATCAAGATCAGTAAGAAGCGTGGACACGAAATGGATCAGGAATATAGTGAATAGAAATAAATGAAGATGGGACAGTCTATAAACGTCTCAGTGAGACGCTTGCTCTCGTTCAGTTTCAAATTAGTTAACCTCCATACGGGATGATATTCGAATTGAGAGGTGAGAGGAGAAAATAATCATTCAACAGTTGCCGAATATGTAATAAGGTAGAGGTACCCAATATTGGCCCGTACTTAATATGCGTCACCCTCTGGATATCATATATAAATATGCGCGCTTCTACAGCAGTGCCACGTGTCACAAAAACCGAATGTTGGTTCAGGAAGAAACATCAGTTTAACAGGAATATAACTCCTCTTGCTAAACAGATTTCTGTACGATCAAAGACAGAGTCAAATATTGTTTTTTGATCGGTCGCTAGGATGTTACCAGCTTGTTAGTAATCATTTTTTGCGTTTTTAACTGATCCCGACTCGCTTCATTTCATTTCGCCCAAGTCAGGAGAATTTTTCTTAGACTCGGCCGATAAATTCGAGCGACATACTTGGCATTTTCTCATAATCCAATCTTCTATTTAATAGAAACACATTTTTTTTAGGAATACTACTATTTGGCGTAGAAAGGTATTGAGTAGACCTTCATATCACTTCACCAGCAGCGTTTGAAAATGCACATTCAACGCGATAAAGTGACCGCTCGGGTGGCCCACAATGGATCCACCTCCCCAACATATATTTAAACAGTGGTCTCAACCAAGTGGAGGACAAAGACATTTTGGAACTGCCAAATTAGCGACCTCGACTCGTCGAAGAAGCCGTCGAATAGTTCGAACGCACCGGCGGGCACTTGGCCGACGCACACGCGCCTACGCACTATGCCCAAGTTAACTTTCAAGTGCGCGAGAGGCAGCCTCCAAGGCAGCCGCAACGACTGGCCCTGCAGTCGGGAAAGGCCGCCGACGCCCATTCTGATTACTCGGGCTTATATCGGGGGAACAAACGGCCCGGGGTATTTTGCAATTAGCGGACGCTGCGGTGCGGCGAGAAAGAGGGAGACGGGATGTGCGCGAGCGGGGGAGAATATACTGGCACGCGTGTGCAGCGGGCCGCGATCGATGCGCGTCGGTTATCAGTCGCTCGCTGGCCTCGACGCGAGCTAATTAACAAGATTTGCCGGGGGAAAATTTGATGCAACAAGCCACCCCGGCGCATCGGATCTATTGGTTTTGCGTGCGTGTGGTCGCGGACAAATTAGCCGCTGGTTTGCCCCGCGTATCTTGTGTGTGCCTCGCGGATTTACTAATGTGTACTCTCTGATCAAATTTGTCCCTGGCCGATAATTTACGCCAGGTGGATTTGTCATCGCGCGCACGCAAACGCGCCCGTGAATTGTAACGAGTGGTGCTCGATGTGCACGAGATACGGCTTCCGACGTACGGTGGGAATTCATTATTTCGTGGAAATGAATTATTGATTCAATTATCAATTCTGAAATATCACTGAATGATTATTTATAGAATCTCTATAATTTTGTGTATCGAATTACATTATTGTCGTGTTGAATCAAATGAATATTCACTATATTTATCGATTATGCAACGAATGTCTGCTAACGAGAAATAATTTTTTTTTTAAAGCGTTGTTAAATAATTAAATAAAAAAAAAACTATGAAATAGTGATTCTCAAGGAGGGATATACTATTTTTTTAGGGATATACCATTAGCATCATCAAAATGAACAATATCAATGAAGATAACGAGAATTATCAATTCAATCTGCATAAAAAAAAGAAGCATTCGCGGCAATTCATATCGTAATTATCAACCGGATTAGCTAACCGTACGTCGGCTGATCAACGATTCAACGTAAATTGAGACAACTGACGGTAATCACATGAACAAGCGCCAAATCCCAACTGATTCCCGTTAGCCGTTGTCTCAGCTCACGTTGAGTCGTCAACATACAAGAATTACCGCGCGGATACTTTTCTTTTTGTAGATATAAAATCGAGCATCAATTTTATCGGAGCTGTTTAATTTCAATAGAGTTAGGTTGCCCTCCTGTTATGGGCGTATTATGTTGGGAAAATCGAGCCGTTACATTCGTAGCGCGTACTACCCGTAAAAACTTCACGACTCATGATGAAACAAGGTGTAAAACGCGCGAGGCATGTCGTGTATCTGAGCACACGTCGAAATTACGAGGAATTTGCGTAAACAGCTACGAGTTTCGAGCGGAACAATGAGGAGTGGGGACCCGGCTCGGGTTCGACGCTGGAGTGTATGTATATATAGACAGTCGCCGGCCGGAGGTGTCGCCTGACCAAAGCCGGACTCGCACCACTGATCCGGCCAACAATGCTATATATACCGCGCAGCTCAAGAGAGAGCAAGAGAAAGCGAGCCCATGGCGGCGGCAGTGGCCCCAAAGCACGAATGCAGGACAAGGCCACGTGCGCATTGAAGGCTCTCTCGAGCGCCATTGAAGGCTCGCTCGGTCGCGTGTGCTCCGGTACACGCGTCTGCGACGCTGAAAGGATCCTCCGTTCCACGGGCCGTGTGATCGATATAAGCCCGAGCTGGTTATTCATTGCAGCCTTCGATCGGCCCCACGCGCCAGACCGCAATAAGTATCCGGCTGCTGCGGCCGACTCCCGGTGCAACAGATCCAACGACCCATGGGCCACCTTCTATCTCTCTCATCTATTGGAAATCATCTTGACGTCACAATCGTCCTTCGCCGGCCGGCGCAACGTTCGTCATACTTTTTATAAATTTGTAGTTGCGGTTTTTGGCTGTTACGTTATCGACGAATAGATGTGGCGGGGAATCCGTGATACGAATATAAATTGATAAATACCTTCAGATAAAATATAAATTCATCTCTGCTGATTTTGTAATCTTTTTACCCTCTTATTCATTTTTCCATCCATGGCTGTTCGCTCGTCTGTACGGAATGTTGCGATCGAACTTCAACCTACTTGTACATGAGCTAAATATCTGGAATTTTGCGCATGTACTCGTTTTTTCAGCAACATTTTATGGTGAGTGGAAGCATTCCGCGAAAAAAAAATCTTTTTTTTTATTGAATATTAGTTTCTTGTGAACCGTGAAATTTCAAATATGCGGACTGAAGTTGAAATCAAGAGGGTAGCGCACGTGCCTGTAACGCGTATGCGTTTAATATAACTCGGGACAAACGTGATAGTTTTCATACATGCAAAAAAAATTTGAAGAAGACTAGAAAGAAGAAAATAATTTCCATCGCTCGAATAATACTTCGTAAAAGTTCCAAGCAAGAAAATCCTGTTCAATGTTGATTTCAAGTAACTATATAGTTCCCGACAACCCTCGTTCGATTTGGGTCGCAATAATTAATCGCTCCGGACAATGGTAAATGCCAACGGATACTTTTTTTCAACCTCTCGAACATTTCGATTGGGTGTAGACAAAAGAAGCTCGAGATCTCCCCCCTTTCTCCCTTGTTCGGATACTCAACGAAAAATTCCTCCCATCCGATAGCGTTGATCAATGCCAGCGGGTTTTCAGTTTCAACAGGGAATAGCTATACGTGTCCTGCGCGTCCGAGTCTAAAAGAATTTTATGCGGGAGCATAAAAGTTTCGTATTTGTTGCGTGGCATCGTTTTCCCCCGTTGCAATGGATATGTATTGAAAACGAGTGCACTGCGTGCTCCGGTTGCCGCTATAAAAAAAAAAAACAACCGGATATACGCAACGCGAAAGCCACGGGAAGGTACATAAAACGTTAATTTGGTTCGTATTGCTCTGGTCATTCTCCATTATTGAGAAATCAGGAGAGATGCGATCTTTGAGGGCCGATACAGTGGAGTATGGAGAACAAAAAAGTGTGAAACCCGTATCATTATATTTTTTAGTGATGTTTCGCCAGCTCACTTTACTGGTCTTATTAGCCTTCAGTTATTTAATTTTGAGACGATACTAATCAATGGAAGCAACAACTTCCGCTGGTTCTTCTAAATTCATACACACTTGAAACCTTATAGTAAAAGAACTGCGTATGAAAGGTGGAAAATCAACTGTGTTTCCACTCGATCATCCATTAATTCATCTTTATACCCAGTGACTATTCATTTCCATACACTGGTTTTTCATCGCGAGGTTTTAAGAGGGTATCGAGGCAATTTTTATTTCTCCATATATTCAACTGGATTGGCACTCAATAATCGCATATCCCTGGATATGGTTGATAATTCGATTAATTTCACAGTTCATACAGTACTCGTTCGAACAAGATTCGACGCACGATCGAACAAAGTAAGACGAGCCAATGCGTGGCATCAGGAAACACATATGTGTGTATCCGCGGCGGCACGTGGTTGGAAAACAAGACGCATGAATCCGGGGGCGGAATCGCGTTTGAAACATTCGTGCCTGACTGATGCGAAAGTGAAAGAATACGCCCCGCGACGGGACGCGTCTCCGCGGCGACGGGGAAATTAAATTTCGAGCTTGGCTCTCATGTATACATCGTGCCATCGGCGTTGAGCCACGCGCTCAAGCCTTCTCTCTCTTTCTCTCGAGATGTTTCATAGAGAGACGTGCGATGAATGTTTCGGCTTGACAATCGAATCGATTATTCGTCAACTATCGGCCGTGCGCAAAAATATATTCTCCCGATTTACGATATTATTTTCGGATCGACGAATCGAGGTTACATACATGTAATATGTATATTGGACGTCAATCAAGTGTTTGTCTGCGAGCGATTTCACCGAAACGAAACGAGATGGCTTGGTTACATCGGGGGCTCATGAAAAACAAGGGCGCGAATAGGATACGGGGGATACGCGAGCCACGCGCGTCCAATATATACGCGAGCGCGTGGCCGCGACGCAAAAACGACTGTGCGCGTATGCCCTGATTGATGGGGCCGCGCGCGCGACATCGGCTCGTGAAAAATAATAATTCACCAGGGGCGACTCCGCGGCAACAGCCGTCACGTCCGCGCCAGCCGATCGGCAAGCGGTTTCCCCCCCGCGTATGTGGAACGAGAAAAAAAACACATCTACCTCCCCTCTGGTATTTGCTTACACCACGTGGCGGAACGGCCAGCTGGACGAGGATAAAAACGAGCCTTGCGCAAAAATGGCAATAAGCTCTCGGCGCGCTGTCAACCGCGAGGTTTCATACCCACGCAACCATGAATACTCGCGCAAACTCATCCCGTTGGCACACATCAATTCGGTGCAAGGACGTTGGTCTCTTTTTTTTGCTTGCTCTGCCCACCGGTCGGATGCAGATGTCGACCGTGTGTCCGATGACAGATATGTGAAACGTAATTTTTATCGGCGTGGTATTTCGTTTGATCACGAAATAAAAACCCCAAACACCGGCTCGATTCCGCTCGACGATCGTACGTCATCGATGGGGAAAGCTAATTTCACCGAGGTGAACTCGACGATGTTGCACCCGGCGATTTTCGAAACAACTCCGAGCTCGCCCCCGGAGTACTCAAAAAATACTCTGGCGGAGCAAACGCCCGCGCCGTAATCCCTCCGAACGAATCATAAAATGACCCACCGTGACGAGTGTTTCGAGAGAGCGAGAGAGCTCGAACGCGCGGTTTCCCCTTGGGAAAAACGCTCGCCGCGAGAGATCGAAAACGAAAAAGAAAAAGAACCCGCCCCCGTGTCAAGCCCACGTTTCGTCGGCTTTGCCCGGGCGCCCTTGTTTCGGGGAATTAATTTTTTCCTCGTTTCCACTAGCAACTCTCTCTCTCGGCGAGCGGTGGTACAAGTGAGGAGGTAGGCGGCAGGAGAAGAGAGCATACGCCCTCGAAGCCCCTCTCGCCCGATTTAAGCTCCATCGATTTCGGATGCAAAGGAGGGAGGGAGGGGCGGCTGCCGACGCCAACAATGCCCCGATATTAGCCCTTCGGCTTTATCCCGATGAGCCGCGCAAGATTCGAGCTGCCGACCGAATTCTTCTGGCCTCCATTCGGCGCGCGCGCGAGTTATGGATTTATGCTCCCTCGCGCCTGTACTGCAGCGCCGCTCTTTCATCCGCGATCCCGTTCCAATTTGTTGCGAGACAGCCGAGACCCGATGGACCTCGTGTTGCGATTGGGCTTAGCCAGATACGCTCGGCTGATAGAGTTAATAGAGTATTTTTCTCACTTTCATTTGATACGCTCTTATTGCAGCCTTTTGGCTATAACTTGCTCTTCACGCCTATCCGTTTGTCAGTATGTCGCTGGTCGGATGGGTGTAATATAGCGATCGATTTACCTACTCCTACATGAGCTTATGTGAAAGTATTCAAGCAGAAGACATATTTTACATTGAATGTAAGCTGTAGCTTGGAAAAGGGAGGATTTCAAACGTGTGGGCCGAAGTTGGATACAAGAGAGAAGCGCATTATAAAAAAACGTTTTTTAAAAATACAATTTAATGCTAGAGTAGAAAATAATCTCTTGATGAATACAAAACTTACGATAGGAATATATTCGAGAGATGGAAATTATTTTCTCCTTTCGAGTCATTTTCCCAGAAACTTATTTTCGAACTTTATCTCAAAATAGAAACGTACGCTATAATTTTACATGATTTAGTTCTCAGATAAATTTCCGCCCACTCAATAGAAATGTATTGATATCTCGGGTTGGTTACCGTCGGGGAGAACCAGGAAAATTAAGATTTTATTTTGAAAATTTCCCCCGCGCATTGTGCCGAAACGATAATTATTTAATTCGCAAAACATCGTTTTAATTCTCCTATGTAGACACCACAATGGTTTTATTCCACTAATAATCCTAGTCTACAATCTACGAGTTACTTATCGAGAATCCGGATAATGTTATAGGGCCTTCTTTGTCTACTAAATAATGTACAGAGATCAAGCTCTCGTGAGCTATGCGCTACACGCGTTCCTCGTACCAAAAATAAAAAGAGAAATGGAAATTTAGACGGCGCGTCATGAATCCTCGTCGTTTCCATTATTCAACGAAACAAAAAAGGAAACATCGCACGCCGATAGAGATGTGGAATACGCGATGACTTTCCTCCTCCCTCAACCACTCCATCTCTCTCGAATTCAGGGGAGGATTATTCGGAAACAATGGCACATATCATTTCGTCCCGAGAATTTCTTCAACGAGAATCCCATTTCTCCGACATAATACGCCAAGAGCTTTTTCGCGCGCGTATCACGAGCGGGCGTAAAGAGAAGAAAGCGAAATTGACGAATATAGATTGTCACGTGTGCGTGGCTTATTTGTTATTCTTGCTCGCATTCCCATTCTGTTCTTAATACTCGCGGCACTCCAGCCCGAGTGGGCTGCTATTGTTCGAGTGAACTGGGTCAGTTTCCCATTCAGAACACCGTTAGTAAAACGTGCGCGCTTCAATTCAATTACTCCCGGTGGTACTTATACCGTCGGCAACACGCTGAGCGGTGCGATCAAGAAACAACAGGTACATGCCGGAAAATCTTGGAGAATCTCTGTTCGGGATTGATAAACCAATGGTTTTTCCGAAGGCATCAACGTATTCTCCGACAAAACTTGCTGTGTACTCGCGAACATTGAAATTTTGATTCAAGAAAAACAATAAGTTTGCCAAGCTGTAACAAAATCTTTTCTGATGGGATCGAGAAACGAGTCTAGACGATATCTTCTCGTAGCGTTTAGATTATTTTCCTTCTCGAAGTATGATTCGAATCATTTTTAGTATAAACGCATGAACTGGGGCAATAAATAGGATGAAAATAATTGTACTTGATTTTATGAAAAGCTTGTTCCAAATTATGTACATCATGATGGGCATTTTTATATCAGGAAGGAAGGAAACAAAGGCGAGCAAAATGAATTTGAAATGTAAAGTAGTTGCGCCGCAGGCAATACAGTGCTTCTATCAGAGAGGAGAGTATAATGCATTGACGGGATCCAGTGAAAGGTTGAGTAAAACTTCAATATATATATATATATATATATTCCACTGTTTTGTAAAGCTTAAAGTTGAGAAACAATAGCGTATCCGATAATCTCGTTTATTTATACAGGGATATTTATTTTAACGGAAATATTCGGAAAATATATTTTTCACTTGTATACCATCGTCCCGATAACAATTTGGAAAATAGTGAAAAATTACTATTTAATATTGAAAATGCATAGCTGTAAATAAACAATTCGATAGTTGTAAAAATAAGTTTGATACACAAAAAATGAAGTGAATTTTCGACAATCGCATTTTTGTTCTACTGACAAATAGTGAAATTTCACCGAATATTTCACCAAAACCACTACCTCAATTATTCACCATTGATATCGAAGAAAAAATTTGAGATGATTAAAAACGTACAATTGAATCAACCACTACGATTTTCACTCACGATTGGTAAACACACATTACCAAATAGTCAATTTTGAACAATTTGAAAATCATCGTTTCGCCGTTAATCATGAGCCGCGCGTCTCTCGCCGAACAACAGTGATCTAGAACGACTCCGGTTGGCTCGATGTAACATCGCACAAGAAACCGCGCGACGATACTAGGTTACGCGGCTCCCGATTCGACCCGGGGGCCGCATCCGCGACCTTCTAAATCAAACGTTCTCTAAACAAAACGCGCGCGCGCGAGTGAAAACGGGAACGTTTTATGAATCCTCAACGAGGAACATCGAGCCGCAAGGATAACGGAATCGGCCGAGCATCACGCACCGCTGGCCGGTCGATCAGCGGGGAAAATATTTGAGCAAGATCGAGGGGAGGGATGGAGGCGCGTCCGGGTCGGAATCAACAGTTTGCTGTATCGATTGGTGGCGGCGCGTGTCGCGCGCGCGCCGGGCTCCGCTCTTTACCGGCCTCCCCCGGCCGCCACCCGATCGCAATTCGCCTCGCCGCGGCTTAATATATTGTTCGCGAAGGAGGAGGCTCGAGAGGACGTCGTCGTCTGATCTGGCTTGTTTCACGCTCGAATAAATTCGAGGGGGCGAGGCGGAGTAGTCCCATTCAAATTAGGGAGGGGGGCATACACATATACACTCTGGTCCTTATCTCCAGCGGATGATGAGAATCAGAGATGAGCCACCGCTTGGCCCTTCTCATTGAATAGCACGAGAGTTTATTCACAGTCACTTTTGTATGGGGCTTGGTTCTAGCGGTGTAAGCAAAAACCTCGGGTGGAATTTCGGAGATAACCAAATTAGCATAATCCCATCTCGGTGGGTCGTTTCGGGAGAATCACGTTCGAGGAGGGTGTACACGGCGTCTCTTCGCTTCCGTAAGGATACGCCGGGGTACGATCGCACCTTTGAATTTCTTCGGAGTACACGCGAGCTACGAGCTCACTGATTGAACATTCGAAATTCGATTTTGCTTTGAGCTTCTCTTGTTGTACGATCATTTATCGGGTCTGTATCCATCGTTACATCCTAGATTAATATTTTCTACTAGTCGCACAAGAATCGACAGTGATAAACGTTCGTTTCAATATCCATGAACGTATCCTACTTCATTGCCTTCCCTAATGCAAAAAGTATTACATTTTTCGAGGAAACTTCACTTTCTCGGTTGCAAAAATGTTCGGTTCCTTCCGTCAAAGGGGTATCTCATCCTCTTACCAACGGTTGCCGAGCACCGAGTTTACTTTGAATGTAAGCTGCTTCTACCGTGAAATCTTCAGAAAGAACCACACATTCGGTTTTTCCCCCCTTCTCAATGGTCGTTCCTAGACATTTGACGTTGACAGTGTATAACTGAAATGGATCTTGCATTGATTTCAACTCTCCCTTAGCAATGATAGCTATGGGAAATCGTTTCACATATGCCACTACTTCAAAGTTCCATCGAGGTACGACAATGTCTTCTTGTTTCGTAAGAATAATGGCTAGAAAAATACAGCGTTGGCTACGAACGGGGTTTTTCTATGGAAAATCATGAAATTGACCTCGGCTCGTATCTTGCCGCTATCAAATTACGTGCAAAGTGCTATCGAGATCCGATCATTTCCGATTTCCTTTAGCAACGGCTACTGAAAAAATTAACAACTATCGCTACGAACAGGTGAACTCGAAAGTATCTTCTATTTTGATTTTTTTAGATTTCGAGACTAGTCAAATTTTCAATATTTAACAATCGCTGTTTAATTGTGAATGTCTACTATTCGTTAGTCAATGTTCTTTGACAAAACAGTACGTTTTATTTTTTGACTCATTGTGCACATGAAATGGTAGTTTCGTTCAATTCATCAACAATACTCCACTACTTATTAAGAGAAAAGGGAAACATGTTATTTTTCAAATAGTGAAAATTCATCTGATATTCAAGTATCAATCTTGAGTCGACGCGATTCTCACCGACGAGCAAACGGACAGAGAGTAGGCCGTGACGACTCTGATCGCAGGTGTGCAGCTTGCAGTCGAGGTAGAACAGCAATCGCCGAGAGTGTCGCGCTCCCTCGAAAGTTGCGACTGCGAAGCTGCAGGTCGGGGGAGAAGGAGGGACGAGGGACACCATGGCGCGCGCATCATCGCTCTCGGCTACGTACGCGCCTGCAGCTCCGAGCCATTAACTGGGCGTAACTAAATCGCTTAGCACCTAATCGATCGTTCGCGCAAACTAACCCCTCCGCCGCCCGAAAGCCCTCGATCCTCCGCCCCCGTGTTTTCCGTCTTCTCTGCCGCGCGCGAGCGAGTTTGAGCTAACGAGCGCGTACACAGCGAGACCGGGTTTCTATTCGGAGCGGCGACAAACTTGCAGCGGAGGCTCAAGCGCGCTCCGCTTCACTTTGACTTGTTGAGTTGTATCCGTTTGATTAAATGCAGATACGCCTCCTCGATCAGCCGCGTTAATCGTCCTTCCTTCGACTGTTATCCAATCGCGCCAAGTTCCACGCAGTTTTTCCCCTGCCAAGTGACGCTGGATACGCGCGAACAACATCCATTGTATTGTGCGTCGGAAACGTCTAACGCCACGTCGGCAAGTTTGATTAGGGATTCGGTCTCGCCGCGAGCGCATAGCATATATCATTACCGGCCGTGATCGGATAGCTCTGTACCACCATCGAATCAATACCCTCGTTTCATACAGCCCGAGGCACATATTGAATTTTAATGATTCACGCGTCCGTGCGTGGCATCGAGAGGGTGGAAAGACCATTCGACAGCTGACATTAGCAATTCGCCAACGATCGTGGCTTGATTCCTGGGACAACGATCCTCTCGGAACGGGGGAAGGACACTCCCGCTCTGTCCCGCGGCGATTCCTCGTTCCGATTGTGATTGAATTTACACGGGTTATCTTCGGTTCAAAGTACAACTCGAATTGGATTACTGCACCAGGACAGTCGTAGACAAGTGCGAGTAGAACGGCGCGACGCGGAAAAACTCCGTTTAACGCCGGGTCAATTACATCTGTAAACGGAAGAGCGATTGTAAGCAGAGATCTAGTTTTTCTTTATACAACGCGCCCGTTCCTCTTGAGTGAGTTTCGTTATTCGTGCAGTCAGTGTTTGTCGTTTGGTCGAATCAACAACCGAAACGTAATTTGGCGATTCTCGCACAGAGGAGGCTGATTGGAAGATGGAGAAGGAAAAAGGACTTATTAGGAGACCATTGCCATCATTTGGATCGTCAAATATTTGGGTTTTATTGATTATCCACGATCATTTTGAATATCACGAATATTTCCTCACAATGTTTACAAATACTCCGAATGGTAGATTTTTAAGTATTTTGCTGTCAATTAGAATTATTGTGCAGTCCACTGCAAATTTTGTTGAATCAAACGCGCTACTTACCGGCGATCTACAAAATTACACTTCAATTATGGCTTTTACTTTTTTTTAAGATAATTTCATTCACGTACTTATGAATTAATCTCAATATCCACGTTATTCAAACCTACATTCATATTTTACTCAGCTTCTGAAAAAGAGATTTGGTCATTAGAACCTTGAAATACATCATCCTTAGCTTCCCCCATTGGTGACGAAATTGACTGAAACTGACTACCCTATAACCAGAGAAGATATATATTCTTTGCCCCTACCTATCATCTCTATAACTGCCAGCTTTGCTCAGTACTTCTATGGCTTCTCTTTCGCCTGCATTTTATCTATATCTTACTCACGTCACGTGGTTGAGTCTTAAGCCAATCAAATCACGAGTTAACTGGTTTAACTGTGCAGGCCATCACTTTTCATACAAGGATATCAGGTAATTTATATTTATGTCTAATTACATTTTCATTAGGTCTCTTTGTGATTACTTGAGAAAGGCACAACTATAAATACGTTTCAATAAAGTAATATTTCAATAAAGTATATATTTCAGTATAGCGAACTCAGCTGACCAGATGACCACATCTCACGTTCATTTCTCAAATTTCACTGAAACTCTTGTAGATAGTTCTTTCGATATCGGAACATGTGATATTTGAAGTCGTTGTTTACATAAACGTCGTATCAATATCATTGGAAAATCGAAACGTCAGGCTGATGAATGTCTGAGCAGACATTCCATCTATTAGGGTATCCCTAAACCACTTCCAAAAGTTTCAGCCAGATCCGAGACCCAAATCCCTCGTGGTTTCCTAGTCAGAACAAAAAAAAAGCATAGTTCGTGGTTTGTAGAGCAGCAGCTCAGGACGCTAACATATAGATTGCATTATGCGGGCTTGCAATTCTGGCTCGGCGGACTACCGCCGGTCAGCGTGAACTGGCACACTCCGGGCTTTCATTGTTGCTCACCGCCGCCCCGTGTACTCAAAACTACTTGAGGCTGGTCAGTTGCCCTTTGCTCTTCTCTCTCAGTGTAAACTCATTTTGGTTCGCATCACGGAACAAATTTTTTTTTTCCTCCAATCTCCAGGGGAGGCTACGTAGCTTTCCAATCCGACAATGAAACGTTCAATTACCGGAGAAACGTCGGCTCGAGGAGCTCGGGCTGGATTGGAAACGCTTGGAAACGCGTGGCTCTCCGAACACGTGTAGAGTCGTAATCTGACTTCTCGCCGCGGCGGGCGCGGCCGTGAAATCCGATAAGTCAGCTGTTGCTCAAAGTCTCGGGAGGTTTCGTTTGCGGGACGGGTTCAGCACCGAGCGAATTCATTGGATTCCGCGTGTATCGCGCGTCCGCTCACCGATGGGACGCCCGGAGATTCGATAATTGATTATTCAACGGTGGCCAAAAGGTTTGTTTTGCGTTTTCGTTCGAGGGAAAAGCTTTTGAATCAGGAAATTTAATTCGCCTCTTTCTCTCGACTCTGTCACGGCCTCTCGAATTCGCGGGGCTCCGGTCGATCTCGTGCTCGTCGGCAGGACGCTCCTGTAAAGAAGGAAAAACCTCTCGTTCGTTCGAATGAGGTTTTGCGTCTTCGAGAAGTCACACAACACGAGTGAAAATTCGAATTGCAACGTGGATGCGAGTATTGCTAGGTATATGATTCGAGTGAAATTGCGGATCGCTTAAATCATCACCCACGTTGAAAATCAAAAGACAACGCTGCGATTTTCTGCCCAACTCTGGAGCTTGATTTCAGCCTCGTGCAAATAAACATCAGATGAAGTTCCATGGGGTTTTTATGGAGTACTGAGGATTTATAGACAAATAATACTCCTCTATTCTCAACATATCCACTAAAAGCTGCGCAGCTGTGATTAGGATAAACTTTGTCAAAACACAACAAGTTTGTGCTGATGGAATAAATACTGGAATGCCATCTAATTTAGCATCATGGAGTACTAAAAATCAATGGTAGTATAACCTTATAAATTTAAAGGGAGTACCGGGGCACGTTTGCGCTCAGTATCCAACTATTGCCAGTAACAGGCGAGTGTTTATACTCGAGTAAATCCTCGGGGTGGAAGTTTCAGACGTTGCTCGCGTGGGTGGGGTGGCAGCGGAGCCAAGATTTCCGGATGCGCGACAGCCGGGCGGGGGGGGGGGGGGGTAAGAGACGCGAGCGGAAGCGAGGAACGAATTCCCCTCGGTTTGTTGCAGGGACGCGTTGGCACTCGGGTCCGGGAACAAGAACAATAGCCGAGTCAGGAACGGGGAAAGCGAGAGAATCCGGGATTGCGATTCTCGGAGTCGCATCGTGCGTGCGCGAAAAAATTGCTACACCAGCGGGGAACACGCGCGAGAGCCCACGTCCCGACAATAGGGGAGTATTCTGATGAAACGACTCTACTGTCTTCCTCGAGTCTACCACTTGTCATATCTATACCTATACGTTGTCACGAGATAATCAGATACGAAGAAACGCGGGGGAGAGATGGTTTAGAATGAGCGAAGGAGGACATTCTGAAGTTGATCGGGTGGACGAAATTGACTGATACGATTGCGACGCGTGCGATATTTTTTGAGTAATTCAGATATACGGACCAGTTTAGGACGCAGCTCGCATTTGTATGTCCAATTCCCCAGTGATACTTGCAGCCTGTCCTCAGCTATAACGTTTTTATTTACCTACAATGTAAATCGATCATCGCTGAATTCATAGATGTAATATCATACGAATGGACTTATATTCGGCGTAAGGAGAAACGACCGAATATCTTAAGGGAAACGTTGGTTAATTAATAATTTGAGATATTCCATCTATTCTAGTAACTTTAAACCACTTCCAAAAGTTCCAGCGGAGCTAAAGACCCAAATTCCAGAGGGTTTCTTAGTAAGAGTCAACATTTGCTCAAGTAAGGAAGGTGTACTCAATATGCGCCACCCTTTGTGTTTCATGTATATTTACGCACGTCTAGAGCAGCGCCACGGTACACAATCTTGTCAGCAATGCAGAATAATGAAGAGAGAAAATATTTTGACCGGAAGTTTAAGCCAAGTTGTTACATCTAATTTTCTGCATATTTTCAGCAATTCTGATTCTTGGTCCAATTTCGCTCAAATCTTGCAAATTTTTTTAATATCCACTGGGCCAAAAAATCGAGCGAAATACTATTCGATTCCTTGGCAGTCAATCTACGTCAGCAAATTTTTTTCATCTATTTATAAATTGTCTTCAAGAGCCTTAGTTATTTTTGTCAAGTGTAGCCAATATATACTATCCCCCAAATCATGGATCATTGATTTTCGTCTCGATATTACGCGTTTAATGATGGAAAAGAACATTTTTTGAAAATGCTTTTGAAAATTATTCCATGTAGAAAAGTTTAAGCCAGATGCAGCTTGGTTCTTTTTGAAGGCACTTACTACCTTCCAGAAAAGTACATAAAAGGAAAAGATAAAAAAAGTATTCTCCGGGTGGAGCATATTGGGTGAACTCGAATTTTTTTCCGAATTTTTTTTTTCTTTCAAAAAGTGCTCCATGACAGCGTAGGAAAGTTCAAAATGAACATGGCTTGGTTCATTTTGAAAGTATTGAGTGGAGCTTGCTACCATCTCTACATTAAATATTTCACATTCGATGAGATGCAGTAAATTTTCTGGCATATATTATCGAGTTATAATAGTAATTTGTTGACGAATCCATACTCCTAAATAACATTCAGAGAATGGGCTTTTCTTGTTTTCGACACGGAAACTCATAGTTATATATTTTGGATTTATCGATCGAAATGAGCGTTTGCAGCCGGTTGAGCTCCGGAGCCAAAGAGCAGGCGATGGGTATTCAAAGCTCTCGTTGCCGAGAGGAGCACTTTGTAAATCCCGCTTTCCACTTTTGCGCGAGCGCGTACAGAAATCAGAGTTGACGAGTGATCGAGGATTTTCGAAACGTGCGATTTATTGTTACAGCGAACGGGAGTATGGACGTACGATAGTCCGTGTATGCTACATATGGCGCTACGTACATACATGTCCGTAATCGTTCGGTCCAAATGAGGGACGGATGCGCGAGTGGTCATATGGATATCAATCGCCCGTCCGCCGCCAACAAACTCGAATTTAGTTTCTCTAACAAAATCAAGCGCGGCTCCAACGCGACGAATTAATTCACCCGCCAACGCGCGAATAAACACGCCCGATTCATTAGCGGATACTCGAACTTTTGAATTCCGTTAGAACACACCCGATAATCGCTCGCGACGGCCCGAGAAACTGTTTGAAAGCCTGCACGCGCACGTATGGGTGCGCGTGTGTATACATGTAGAAGGCACCTACTTCGTCGCTACGCTGACCCAGATAGCTCTCGGGATCCTAGCCGCCGCCGCCGCGGCTCGGAGCATCGGAAAATTGAATCTCGATGATAATCGCCTCCCCCCGCCGAATTTGCGGTTCCGGAAGAACGAAATTCGTCGGCTCTTCCGTGCCACACTCTCACCTTTTCCACGTGTACCCGTTGATCCACGACCGACGGCTCGCGTTGACGCACCGCTTCGCCCGAGCGTCGGGAGTATTTTTAATCGCCGCTCGAGCAACGAGAGACGCTCGTCGATGACGGCCATTTGAGACAAAGTGCATTGGCGTCGGAGCGACTCTTCGTGGTCCAAATGGCGAGCCTTGGTTGATCGACAGGTCAAGTATGATTACGCGCGCGCATTCCATTGAATTTAGATCATATTTGGGTTACTTCGAGTTATCTCTTTTCTTTCTATTTGCATCGCACGGGTCACTGGCTATAGTGAACGAAAATTCTTTTTCACTTAAAAATTTTTCATCCACTGAGGAGTTATTCTTTCACGATGAATGAATGATAATCATAACGCATATATCCCAATTATCCAGTCTACAAGTTGCTCGTCAGCTGTTATTATATTGTAATCGATAAAATCTCGTCGACCACGATCATTATCGATGAGTTGGATAGGAGATATAGTGCACGATGAATATGGACCATCTGGGGCATTCCAAATATAATCTGATTCGAGTAAAATCCACTCGTAACCGCAACGCGTAAATCTACTCCCACTTTTGCGTTACGAATTCGAAAATTGCTCAAATATCGCGCCTCACCATTCGACCCATCAAAAGTATGCGCTCCACATATCCGCCTACGAGATCAAACGGTATTCACCGCTCGTCCCCGATTTTGACTCTCGAACGGAGTTATAACGAAATTCGAATGTCAGCAGAGTCGTCGCGATTGCCGCTCGCAGCCTCATGGGTTCGCGAAATCCTCTTCAATCGACTCGCAACCCTGGATCGCGCGCCGCTTCCCAAGCGCCACCGGCGCTTTTCCATTATTTCCCGGGCCGACAATGCTTTCGCTTTTCCGTATTTTCCCGTCAACAAAAGACTCGCGAATCGCGCTGCATAATTCTTTGATCCCCAGTGAGAATTGGATCGAGCCGAAGTGGCTGGGCCGAGGAACGCGAAACGGGCCGTACGCGCGTGCGCTCACACAAAGAGACGCGCAGTAAGCGGAATGTAACTTGTTGCTCCGCACCGATTGCCCGAGTGAAAGTGGCAAAAACACTCGTCCAACGTCCGCGTCTCCCGGATTCAATTTCGCGTGTCGCTGAGCAACGCAGCCACGCGCCTCTTGTTTTCCCCCCGACAAATCCCGGGAAGAATGTTGTTATTTTTTTTTGCCCTCCCATCTAGCATAATTCAGCGGAAAATCTGGGAATGTGCTTAACGCCCGGTGGCATAGCGCGAGGAATTTATGACGAATCCGGCTTTATTATCTCGCGACGTACAGCGAGTTTTTCCATATTACGTTGACTTCTTTGGCGTTGCGGACACGACAAAGCCGCCTCTTCGCCGTTCTTGCTTCGGCCGCGAAGGAGAGCGAGCTCATGGGGCAATGATTCACAATAAAAGCTCGAAAGTTCGCGGGTCGGTGTAGAGAAGGAGGAGGGGGGGCTTTTTCAAAACTTTGACGCGCTTGTGTTATGGGCTGTGTGGGCGAGCACTCGCCTCTTTGGGTTTTCGCGCGAAAAGTTGCGAAGAAGAAAAGGAGCGTATGTATATGTAATGTGCCCTCGTAGAAGGATTATGGATGCGGGAGAGGCCACGCAAATGCGTATAAGTGCTCTGTGTGTGGCTCGCGTCCACTACATACACATGCGCAGCTCGGAACATCCTCGCGAAACATCCGAAGATTCTCTTGGAGTCCGCGGAATGTTATTCTGCCTTGTGTGCAAGTCGAATGGCGAGCAGTAGTGCCCAAAACAAATACGAAGAACAGATTCGTTTGGCGAAGCGTTTCTTTTGAATATCACGAGTATATCGCAAGAGCCCACGTTTCGGAGCGCGTTAGTTTCAATGATATAGTGCAATAAAATTCAGAAACCAAATAGAACAGCTGAGTGATGGCATAGTCACGAACGATAATTTGTCATTTAATATCTAATATCAATCAAAAAATTGTCGAACTAATTCAACGATAATTGTTAACAAAACTTTAGAGCTAATCAGTCAGATATTCTTTGACATATTGTCTGTGGCGGAGAACAACATCTGCCTCAGAACAACCCCCAGTTGTGGCCATAATATAGCTTGTACGGGGCGGCTTCAATGTAACCGCTACAATGACGATCAAAAATTGTAGAACGAAATTACAAAATGAACTCGATCAAATCTCAATCATATCCAATCCGGAACAGCCCGTTTCCTTTTCACTGTCTTATTAGGTTATAGTTTAACCCTAACATAGTTACTATTTGAATCGAGTTAGAAACTTCTATGCTGTTTTCGCCCAGTATCGATTGATCACTACTGTCACGCTAAGCTATGTTCAGAACACACGTGAATTTCCATGTCTCACTCTGCAAACGTAAAAAATGTTTTTTTGTCATCGGAAGGACATATATACGTGCAATAAAACACACGACATCACTGAGATAATAGAGTTGGACATGAAAAAAACGGAGGAACGCGGCTCTAGAGTAATATATGCTCGTCTCGGTGATTCGTTGTGCAACACGAGACAATAAGCGGGAACGTTGATATTTCCGCCGAGTAAAGCGGGAGCAAACAGCACAGTTTAAACGCCCGAGTTACTGGCCCAAGGTATATAGTGGAGTCGCTTGGTAGCTCGAGAAGCGCAAACGCTTGGAATGAAAATTGGAGGAGCTAGCGGAACAGACTGGGGCGAGCAAATTAATTACTTTTTTGCTGACTCGTGCCGCCGTCAGCCCGAGGAAACGTCGAGGGGAAAACGAGACGACAAATCGACTCGTGAACTGTGAAGACGTACCCGAGAGCCAAAAGAGAATCTGTCCGCCGCGCTCCGGAGGTAATAGAAAGGAAAAAAAAGTGGTGGTGAGAAACGGGCGACATGTGGGAAAATGTACCCGGAAACCTCTTGTTTCCCCCGGACAGCAGAGCTCGAACTTTTAGCCGTGGGGATAAAAACTAGCGACTCAATTGATTCAAGAAGAGGCTAACAGTTGTCAAGATCCCAGTGATTCCCGTCAGCTGTTGCCTCGATTCTCCTTGGATAGTCAATGCGTCGAAAGTTAATTCGGTTGACATTGATACGACGGGAACTGTCGTAATCACATTCGTCTTTGCAGAATGAGTCGACTATTCGTGTTGTTCGGATGATATCGAATGTCTCGAGACGCGCGTAAAAAAACCAACGTATTCGGCAGAATAAATTCGCAGCGCGGCCGTTCACGCCCGTCCGACCAAACACGGTTTAATCTACTTGCGCAAAACACAAAGTCTCGAATTTCGATGTACGCACGCAACAAACGACGATTCGCCTTGGACTGTACGCATCATCTCTATGCTAATCTCGTCCCCGACGCCAATCCGACAGCGAGCAGCAGCAGCAGTTCCGGAGTATATACGGGCGGTCACGTCGGCGAAGGCTCACCCGTAATTCCACCAGTGGCACACTCGCTGATGCGCCCAGAGTAACCCTATAGGTAGCAAAGTAAATAGTTCCGTTGCATCCACGCGTCGATCCGTCCTTATATACAGCAGCGGCTCGCTTGACTCTCGATACACACGCGCCGAGAGTCCGAGGCGTTGCCCGCGATACAACGCGCGCCCGACCAAACGAAGTTTGTATGTATCCAGCCAAGTTGGCGATGCCCTCCCGGGAGTTGCGGCCCCCGTTTCCTTGCCCTTCACTTTTTCAGACCTCGATCACTTTTTCCTTGACTGACCAACCGTTCATCCATTATTTAGCTCCGAAAATCGTGGCAACGGCGAGCGAGAGCTCACTTATTCACGTTGCACGTGAGAATCCCCCAACGCGCCGAGTATTGACGGGCGATATGTATATAGGGCGGGCGCGCCAACCGAGAAGCAGCGGACCGGCCGATGGTCCTCGAGAATTCCGCGAATGAATCGCGTGTTTTTCGTTTTGAATAAATCTCCGGTTTTTTCATTTGTCCCTCCCTGCAAACCCGGGGGAAGAATCCGAGTGAAGCATCGGCGCGCGTATATAGTCTTCTTTGAACCTTCCGCCGGCGCAAAGCCGACACTGCACGCCGAGAGAGCACGAGGGAAAGGTCTTGTATACGGCCGGTTGACAGATAGTCGATGATACCACAGGGGACATGCATCGCGCATACAACAACGTACGAGGCGAACCTCAGCCCTCAAACGCGAATCAACTTTGAGCCCGCAGATTTCCATGAAAATCTCGGTGAAATGTTTTTGACATAGCTGATTATCTTTACTTTCTCTAATACTCGATGGATATTGGAATTTTATTTTCAATCGTTTATCAACGTATTGGGTTTTTTGCGGCGCTTTTCCTCCAATCGAAGAACACAACGAGGGGTATTCTCCAACCGTCATCGCTATAAATTGCGAAATAGCACGAAACATTGTCAAAAATCACTTGTTTCCGGGGTCGTCCAAAAGTGACGGATTTTTTTTTTAATTAACATGTTTGAGTTTTTCCAAACTGTGAAATCGGATAGAGCGTACCCGAAATAGCAAGGACGTGTATTTTCTAGAAGAATTTCCGAACATACCATGTAAATCTCTAAGTTCAAAGTTGGAGACACATTTTTCGCATTTCAGCCCGAAACGGGTCAAAATGCCTCTGTACGCGAGGCGTATCGGCTGCAAGATGAAAATATTTGACGTTGAATCGATACAGATAGTAAATATTTCGTGAACGCATATGCAGTGTACTATAGGAAGTTGGGTGAGAGAACGACACAGATAATCTGCTTGAGTGAGTGTAATGGGTAAGAGCGCCAGGAAGTGCATATGGGGCCTTGGCCGGAAAATAAAGTTTTGAACCGCAGTCAACAACGGGACGTTACTTATCAATCTTCGATCACTAAGTTTTATAAACATTCTCGTAAGGGAAAAGGAAGAATTCGAGAATGAGCTCTTCGATATTTTCATCCACATTACGAAGTCGTATTACGGGAAATCCAATTTCTTGTTATACGAACTGTGCAATCTGGAGCGATTGCCGCTCAGAAAAAGGGAAAAATCATTACAGGATGCATAAATATGACATCTGATGTAGAATGGATTTTTCATCTCTCTCTCTCTCTCTCTCTCAGCTTGGATTTAGCTTTCTGGAGAGCCCGGCGAAATTATTCATAACGAGAATTGATTGCCGTTGAGCAATTTTGATTGAAAAAATCGTACTTTCACGTAACAGCTTATTACTTCAATCTCGACGGAGAGTAATAATATTCGAAGCTATACACAGTACTAAGGAAATTCACTCGGAGTGCGTGGGTGAATGAAAGAGCGGTCAAGAAAGTTGATGTCCCACTTCAGGAATTGCGACTTATTAGATGAATGAAACCAGTGGGAGGAAGCTTGATATTTTAACGAGCCATGGCCGAGGAGTTGGAAAAACGAGATTTCCGGAGTTTCGCAGTTAGCAGGTCGAAAGAGAAAGAGAGATAGAGAGAAGCGTGCGAAGTGGCCGTGAAATAAATGAGAAAATATTCACGAGCCAAGCTTTTCCACGATATTCCAGCTGTGCGTCGGTATATTTTCTGCAGATCCGGATGGCCAAATACCCATAGCCACTTTCCTTTCTATTTCTAGATTCATTCCAAACTTCATTCCGAGAGGAGCTGAGCGAATGCAACGATTTTCGAGGCATTTTTATTCCGCAAAAATTCAAAACTGCTGAAATGTTTGCGGGACGGAAACTGCAATTCGAATTCGCGTTCTCGTTGCCAGTCCGCGGTCCGAACGAAATTCAAAAATTTAAAACTTCAAAGTGCTTCGCGGGTGGTAAAAAAAATAACAATAGCGCTCTACGCCGTAAGTTCGTAAACACAGGGTTAATCGATACTTGTCGAGATAAAAAAAAAAACAAAAAAAACTCCTCAATACGTGTTACAAGGATCTCAGAGGTGGATTAATTGAATTTGTTCGTGGCATTCTTCAGTTAGCGGCGCGCAAAAGTAATCATACCTATCGAACTGCTTGAAAGCCCCGCGCGAAAATCTATTACTCCCGTGTCGGGCGCTATATACGCGAGGTGAGTTCGGCTGTCGTCGCCTTTCTTAAATTCAAATTTCGCCAATGGCTATGAGTAATAACGAGTAGTCTCTCTCACGCGAGATCGGATTCTTCGCAGTGATATTTTGATTAGGGATAATAAAGTGAGATCACAGTTGGCATCAGACACACGCCATCACGATACAAACGCACAATGGCCATTCGCTGACACGTTTGTCCCTTTCATCATCCCACGGTGTCTATTACCCTGCCTACACTATCGAGAGAGGGAGAGAAATACAAGGAGCAGGTATATAACGAGGATCGCGTGACAACTTGTTCCCCCGCGTGGGACACACGCGAGGAGCCAGTCCGACTGATCTCCAGTGTGTTCCGACCCCAAAATCACGTGTAGCGCCGTTATTTTCAACCTGCCAAATGTGCAGCGGAACGAGAGAGCACAAAAGCGCGGCCATGGACGCGGCGTCGTACATATAGGTGTGCTTGACGGACGTGCCAGAGCAAGTGCATGGCCGAGCGCGTGAAAGCCAGCTTTGCCGGGGCGGACAAGAGCGACTCGTTAGAGGCTATAGTAAAGTCGCGCCCACACTTATACTCGCTCGCCAGCTCACTTGATGTTTCGAAGAAGCTGGACGAACGAAACGAGTTGTTTGCGAGAATCTTTGCGATTCAACTATAATTACAGGGGCGAGTGTGTGATTGGCATGTGTGCTCAAAGTCGAGACATTCGTCACGCACGACCCTACGTCGAATGTTACCCGTCCCGACGTTTCAATTTTATCATTTTGATGGAAAAAATTATGGTCTATTTATAAGAAGCTTCCAATTACGGAGGAAGAAAAAGGGGAACGTGACGACAGTGATATAGAAAATACCTATTTTATCTCGTACTCATCATGCGAATATTCTAATGACATGCGGTGATATCGAATGATTAACATCGTTATTCGAATCAATCAACAAGTTGCATGACCGACTAATAATATGATAGGACACATATGATGATTATAGCAGAGTATAGAGTTTTGTAGATCGAGAATATTGGGAAACGTATAATGTCCCAACGAATACAATCGTTCGATTTGGCGCCACTGTACCATAGTTGGGATAACCAAAGTATTTTCTCGGTTAACATACGGCCAGGTAATAGGTCGAGTCTAGTCCCGCAAACAACACTTGTTAGCGAGTGCATGTAACTATACCGCGACTCGCAGACTCGGGTTCGTTCGAACGAAGATCAAGTTGGATTCGACCCAAATATACATATACACCAGTCAATCGGTATATATTTGGAACGCATCGATGCGAAACGGACAAGCAATCGTCTTGCTCGGAGCGCACCCGGGCAGAATGACACGAGGTTCGGCTCTGAACGCACTATCTTTATAGCCTCGCAACGAGCGCGCGTTTGACGAATCGCGATACACCCAGCTTCAGGGAGAACGGGACGAACGGATCACCGAGGACATCATAATCGGGGAAAATTCAAACACCAATCGAGTTACGCCGTGGGCGCCGAGCAAATTACACAGCGGAATGGATAAAATCCACCGGGTAATGTAATACGAAGTGTCGAATCGATTTGAATTCGGCTGTTTGACCGCGCGGGGGTGCGTAGGAAGCTGGTCGGGGGGTGGGGAGGGGGATGGAGTCGCGCGCACGCGTCTATATTTATCCACGCGCACGGCCGGGGAAGGGCACGTGGGCGGCTACCTGTTGGCCTGTACCCCCGGCCAAGTGGGTCGCGCGAAACTAGGTCGGCTCGCCCGCGAGAGCTTATGTGTGTATATATGCGCGTCGGTGTATAGTCGCACGTGAGAGCTCGTCAGTGAGCCAACTGTTGCGAGGCCGCCGTCGCCGCCGGCGAGCGATAAATGGCCCGAAAAATTTGCCCCCCTACCCCCCGCGCCCGTGTGTGTAAGCTACTCTCGGGGCGTGTTTGTGTGCGAGCTGCGGTGGATTACACGCGCAGTGGCTTTCGGCTCCGGGCGAGACGTGCCCGGAAATGAGCTCTCGATCCAGCCTCTCTGTCTCTCGCCCCAGTCATGCGTGCTCCTGTCAGTTTGTGCCTCTCGCTTTTGGATTACGTACACGGAACTATACTCGTAGTATATCAGCGAAGAGTCGAGACAGATTGAAACGGGTCCCGGTCGTGCCCGAATGATACGTGACGCGCAGCCGTATACGTATACCTGATACCGAGAGCCACCCTCTGGGGATCATATATATTTATACTCGAGTATATATAGAGCAGAGCCTCGTTGTACGGAGTATTGGGTTGGCAGAGAACAACATTTTGACCCTTATGGTCGACAGGAATTGGAATCAGCTGTTTTTCCCTGGTTTTTACCCCGAACGACTCGCGCACCATTTAATTTCACTCAGGCGAGCTGGAGAGTTTTTACTAATTCAATTGGACTACGACTACGACCAAAAAAAAACGAGCAACATACCATGCAATTTTTTCCACAATTATTCTAGCCCCTGACTCCAAATCGAATGTACCTTGGCTCATTTTAAATTTATCAAGGAGATCGTTGGGAAATTTATATTGAACGCAATGCGATCCCCAACAAAAATTGTTATCTTCCAACTCAACTCTGTTTCGTCCAAACACCAGAGATTGACTCATCAGTAGTATACAACCACGATGTTCAGCCGGCGGGCGAATATAGACAGAGGGTTTATGTGCGTTGTCTTGTTCATTCAACGTATGCGCATATCAAATATGTAAACGATTTCAGACGGCGAAAATCCTTCGTGAGCGAAATTGAAATGGATTACAAAAGCATATTGTCATGTTGCAACATTTCACCCATGGGATTTCGCCGATGGCCTCGTAAGCCTGTTTATATTACAGGGAACAAAATTGACAAGCGATACAGCTAAAGATTGACAATGTGACATCGCTAACTAATAGAAATTGAAATGTTTTCATTATCGTGTAAGGCAGTGAAAACTACAAAGATTTAGGTGTTCCGAGACGTTTTAGAACCATTTTTAAAAAATGAAAGGTGCTCCAAATTAGATGAATCGCGGTCTACGATGGAAAAGAAAATAGACTCGTAAAGAAACAGTTGTTCCATACCATCAAATGGCTGTTATATACAACGAGAATTTCGAACAACGAGGTTTCAGCACAAATTTCTCCTTCGATGTAAAATCTATAATTTTAAACGTACACACGACACATCGGGAATGCAAAGAAGCGTATCAGTATTTCCGTTCGTCGGTGCTGATGCAGGAGCTGTCGTTTCCACTGGTTAATATTCAATAATGTAAACAATTCACTGGGACTGTAACTCCCTCGACTTCCCACGCGTGCCAAGAATTTCGGCCATTTTAACACGCTTCAAGATCCTTTCTCGAGTAACTAGAGGCACGCGCGCTCGAGCGTGTCGCATAATCACTGTTTCTCGCTAGTGTGCGACGCGTGTCAGACGTCCGACGAGCATACAAGTCGGCGCGAGCCGATCGACCGCCGGGGGTCTCGAATGATTCAATCGAGTGAAATTGCGGCTGCGCCTCGGGGCTAACGATTTGCGAGGCCCGCGTTATCCGGTAATTGACGGGGCGAGACAGGCCGATAAGCCGCGCGGCGAATGAATCGAACCGGGCCGTACTGCTGTCCGAGAGGCCGCGCAGCTGTGCTCGCGCGGGCCGCGACCTGTCCCTTTACGCCGAGTCAGTCGCGTCAAGCCCTTCCTAAGGGCTTTCGCCGCACCGAGTTTCCCTCGTGTACGGCAATTAATATCGGCAGACCACGTAGATTTCGCCGAACGTGTATACACATACGCACGCGCGCGCGATTTATCGCGAGCCCGGGTGTTGTGTGGTTCGCTGCATTACTCGAATCTCTAGATCCATTACCAAGAGTCGTAACCTCTGGTTCTGATCCCTTCCCCGCCCTCCGACGCGAGTTAATCACTGTGTAGTCTCAGCAACTGAAGGAAATAAACCCCGAAACTTTACTAATGAAGCATATATGTATACACATATTTTTTTCAACTAATTGGTAAGTAGTATTCGTCTACTACGTGTAATATTTTCGAATGTAATTAATTCAAATTTTAGATGACGAACTCCGATGAATCTATTTTCAGCAATAAAATAAAGTTGGCAGATAAAAAATTGTCGAATCATTGGAACACTCGAGATCATTGGAATCAATATGAAATTCGGGATATCCTACATGTTACGAGGATAGAGACATTCCAATATTTTTGATAGACTTGACGGGCGAGCTCTCAATCACTATTAAGCAAATGAAATAATCATATATCAATGCACTCTCGTCGTTTCAATAAACGACCAGCCCTAAATGATTACTGACATAGCCTGGGACAATATGTACTCGGCCAGCATTTAGTGCAATTAGATTATTCTTCTTCATCAGTTGTGTCATACCAGATGACGTTTCGGTGCAAATTCAAATGTAGACATTTTAACATGGTGCTCTTCTTATTTTGTCCACTCATAATACTTTGTTAATTCATTCATTGCCCGATATTCGTCTTGTTGTTGTTTTTTTCAATTGTATTAATTTATTTACTTAATTCAGAGTCGATCCTAACCGAATGCTACGAGAAAGAAAAAAGAGACTGAATAACATGAAGGCACTGTTTGTTTGTTTATTAACTTCATGACGCGCATCACGTGATGTCCTTCAAAACAGACAAATGTGACAAACGAGCCACACCAAAACGTCCTCCAATATGAAGCAAACGACTCGTTAAAGATCGTCAACTCTATACGTATCAGTTCGCATCCTTCCGTAAGTTACCGCCGGTAGGCACACATTCGCGGATGTGTAATCCAGATGAAATAGGGAGAGCCTGGAAACTTCGCGCTACGGAGAGACAGAGACTGTAAAATCAATTTTGAATTCTGTTTGACCAAGCAAATCAGAGTAATGTTGCCGACACGGTGCGTTGGTAATCAGCCAAAGTGTGCAAGCCGCCGGGTACCCGGGGGAATAGTTTTAGTGTGTGATCACAGGTGGTAGTTACATACTCCGGAGATGAGATCCGGCTAATTGCAACGGAGATCCTTCCTCCCGAACCGAGTGTCGCGACGCGCCCAAAAATACGACTCGACACGGGCGTATCGCGTGCGCGCGAGTATCAATTTCACCCTGGACCCGCGTGTATAACGACACATAAATAGCGCATGGGGTCGTAGTAGCGGGCAAACAAAAAGCGAATGGGCCTCGATGAATAACTCATCAGGGAGCGGACGCTGACTTATTCAGCAGCCCTTCCGTTTTTTTTCTCTCTTCGCGTTCCCTCACCGGGCCGCGATCATCTGCTTTTGCCGGGTACACGCGCGCCCGAGATGGATCGCGCCCTCGAGCCTCCCCCGGCGATCATAAATGCCCGGGAGCAAACCGCCCGCATATATATATTCTGTCGTGTTGTATCGTAACGATCCAAAACATCGGCCCCCGAGAAACGGGCGGGAGTCTCGACGCAAACAACCCGTGTTTGTTCTGGATTATTGTAAAATATCAAACGGGTCGAGTGTACTTTTGCCGGGGGAGGAAAAACGATCGGGCGTGGAGACACGAGAAATCCGTTCGTCACACTCGGAATTGCTCGCGGTGAAAAGCCACCACGGGTAAAAGTGAGGAATCCCTGTATCAAAGTGGGCTTTCGCTTTGACGCGTTGAAATTTTCCGCGGTTTTGACAATTTTGGACTGTTCGACTTCCGGGAAATCGAGTAGAAGGTCACTTTGAGAGAAAAAGAATGACCCAGCGGTCTCTCGAATCATCGCAAAAAGTTCGGGAAGATCCATCGAGTTACATCGTTATCGAGCGCTCCGCGTATAACTCAGTCGCCCAGCCGTCCCGATAACTCATATCACCCGATCACCGGACCCACCAAATAAAAGCCCATCAATTTATCCGAGAGTTGCAAAAGCTTGAATGAGTTCCGCGAGCGCACGATGCAATATTTCGCTTCTGATTTCTCTCCTCCTGCTCCTCGCCCAAGGGCCAATATCGAATTCACTTTGCTCGCGGCGATCCCAACCCGCTCCCAACTTGAATCACAAGCCCGGTCGGGATTCGATTTTTCCGTTAATCGCTAAGCAGGCATAACGTGGGTGTAGGAGCACACTTCACACTCGGAAATTGGCGCGCGGATCAATCGTCGAGTCTCGCGGATTCATATCTGCACTTGGAGGCCCGCACTGCACTCGATTGTTCGATCGGTGTAATCTCGATTGCGCGGCAATTCATCCGTTTGCTGGATTCGCGCGCGGCAATCCATCTCGCTCGCGGTGAGCGGATCCGCTGTGCAAATGATCCTTGGGCCCGATACGAACGACTGGAGCCGCGTTTGCTCGGTTCGAGCTAGGAGGCCGCTAATTGCGTTGCTTATAATCTCGTGCGTAAGCGGGTAAATATCCCGGCTCACCGGCTCATTAGTCGGAAATTACTTTGCTGCCTCGTGTAGACTCGCGGAGCAAGTATCCCGAGGGGGAATATCGCATCGAGCCCAGAAGTATTGTCGCTCGAGTGAATTTCCACTGGATTATAGTCGCGGGACAAATACTCGAAACTTCGAGAGGGAAACTTCAAGATCAGGTTCTGAAGCGCGGGTCGGATATGGAACGGTTTTTAACGTTTCCAAAACGACGCGCCATTCGTTCTTCAACTGATTTCCCTCCGTTATTTCCCGAGATAACAAGCTCCTGCATGATAGTGATACTTCGAAGTATCCCATTATAAGCTGGTCAATCAATTTTCGAGTGAATCACATTGAATTTTTCACTGTAACACTAGTGACTGTTCACTCGAATTTCATGAGATTCGTTCATTACGCTTTTTGGGAAAATGAATATTTCACCAGAGTTTCACTGTGAATTTATGGTAAAAGACGATTTCATATGTGCTACACTGGACACCCTCAAAGAGCAAACATTGAACTTTTGTAATAAAGCTTCTATTCCAATAATTTTAGTCAAATCAGACGTATACACAACAATATCAAATAGCGCTATTCTCTAGTAGCGCAATATCAAATAACTCTATTCTCCAGTATGAATAAATATCATATTTATGTAAATTGCTTCTACCAACTGTGAAGGACTTTGTCAAAAAGTTGACTTATCAAATGTCACGAGATTCCGGTGAATGTTCGCATACTGCAAGTCCAAATTAAATTTTCTCTAACCCACTGAAAACTTCACTCGCACCAGTCTCGCAGTGAAATTTACTTCACTTGCGCCATACCTCAACGAAATCCCGAGCTCCTGCGGAATTCGATACAGCGCAAGACGGTGGGACGCCCGAGTACATCGAAGCATCTCTAGTAAACTTGTCTCGATGAAAAACCACCCTGGAGACGCACGCCTCGAATTAGCTCGTTTTCCAGGCAAAGCCTCGCGAGTCCGTATACTAATTGGGTATTACCCCATTAGCCGTTGCGCACAAAATCGGCCGGGACGCGCAAGTATAGGGGAGGAGCCGCGAACGTGTCCTTGGGGTAATCGAGCGGGCCTAAATTGCGCTCCCCCACATCAGCCGTCCCTGGGGTGTGTTTTTTACCGTTCCCCGCTCCGCCCACCTGGCGAATTACCCGGGACGAGCCCGCCACCTGTTGCGACTCGAGCTCCCGAATGCCCTCGGACTCCCGGAGACTCGCTCACCAGGAGGATGGACCCATGCTTCGGACGACCCGGGGGGCGGGATAGATTGATTGTGGAGTAGTAATATAACGGGAGTGTCCGTTTCGAGCGCGTCTGTTTGTTCTGACGGGGAAAGAGCACAGACCTGGAGACCCTGGCCCGAGGAAAATGAACCGTAGGGTGTAAGTAAACGAGAGAAAACTCGATCGTCGCGACGGAAATAGTATACGGATTCTCGAAAATTAGAGAAAAAAAACATAAAGTAGAGATATGATAATCGGGAGTTGATCGAGGATAAACTCATATGTGGTTGGATTCGTTCTGCCACATACTCACTAAAATTGAATATAAGGTTCACGATAACAAATAGTTCGAATTAAGAAAAAAAATCAATTTGACAGCCACGATTAGCGCTAAGCGTTTTAGAAATGTTCCTCGAGCTTCAAAGTACTTTGGAATGTTCTACAAACGTTTGAAAATCGTTCAAGTGACGTATTGATAACGTTTCAGGAACATTCATTGAATATCGGTGGATTTTGTGAAGAAAATTCATGTCAGTGATATTCAAGTTTAATGAACGATTTTGGAACGTCGACAAAAATAATATTTTCATTAATTATGTGAAAGTAATCAAAGGTTCGTTGAATATTTCATGAATGCATTGAAGCAGGTGATCTACTTTCTTTTTATAAACTAATAACAACATTTTATACTCGAATCGCGACGGTGCATTAAATATTCACACGGGTGGTATTTACAGTAGAATGAAGTAGAATCTAAGTTGAATATTCTGTTCTTACTGCTTGCGCGTGAATTTATAACTGACAAGAGTTCACTTAAATTCAGAGCTACTTACCAGGAGACTACCTAATATTTGGATCTCCAACTCCACTAAAACTTATCGAGGTAATTTCGTGATACCGTGATATTTGCAGTGTTTCGTTGACTAACGCTTCTATCTGTCTGAAATATCGACCGATCATTGCTGATTTTATGCTCATTTACATTGATGATTTATAGTTATGTACAAAATCTCATACTCTGTAATTCTAATATAGTTAAAAACTACTATTCTGCAGTAGAAATTGCATGACTGATGAAAATAGTAAATAATCAATCGAAAAATCAGTAAAATTGGACCTACTTCCAATTGAACATTCATTATTCGCATATGAGTCATGCAATTCCCACTATTTCAACTTTAGAGGGCATACGTATAGATATACACTGTTTGCGGGGAGAGAGATGACAATATCCCCGGGGAATCGAAACGTTAGCACGAATGACTGTCGATATTGTCCATTTGGGTAACCGCAAGTTTCTACCACCAATAGTTTCATCGATGTATCGAACACCCAAACCCCAATTGGTTCCCTGGTTAATTTATCAATCCTAGACATCAGTACTAATCCCAGATCAAACGTTCGCTCTCGTTGCAGCTTGTCAAGGTGATTTTTCTTCCCCAACTGAGATTCGATTTTTTGCCGAGTGCAGTCCCGAAGACACACGCCAGACGTCCACAGATGGGAACGCAATATAGGGGGGTATAATAAAGGCGCAATAAACCAAGCGAGGCGCTGGAACAATGACGGATCGCCTTTTTCAAGCGGCACTCTCGGCCGCTCGAATTGACGTTTCCATCGCTCGCGCGCGAGAACGCGCGAGAGAAAAAGAGCCGCTTGATGGAAGAACAATCGAGAGATAGAAGGGTCTATTAGCTGAAATCAAGGGTAAAAGAGGCCGCGGCGCGGGCGAGAGAGCGAGAGATAAAAGAAGCCATACTGGCGCCCGCGTGATATCGGCTCGATTCACTCGCATCCTACATATTGGAAATCTTCCTCGTCCGGCCGAGCGGTTTTTTCATTACTTTCGAATAAAATTGATCCGTCGTCAAGGCGGAGCGACACCTTCGGCTGGCCGCTGAAAAGTTCCGATCGTCGCGCGCGAGCCTATGCACACTCGGATGAATCGATTTTTTCTTCTCGACACCGGCAAACGGCCAAGTTCCTCCGGCCGATATACACGACCAATGTCACGAGCACACGAGCCCTTTCAATTAACCCAGCCTCTCTCTCTCGAGCGGTCGACTTTTTTAATGGATGTGTGTGCGTGTGTGTGCCGGGTAACGGCAGAGTAGTATATAGAAGGAGCGAGTGCTCGGGCAAAAGTTTTAATAGTCGGTGGCAGCTGCAGCCCACCTGAGAAGCCCGTCTCTCCGAGGAGTACACGCGCCGGCCGATGATGGAGTTATGTCGCGCGTGCGTGTCTATATATATATACACACTCGCGGCATCTGCCAAACATTGGCAATTAATTTTTTCGTAAAACTTCCTCGATTAACTCTGCCACGGGGACAATTGATGGGTCGAGGCGGTTTTTTTTCGAGCTGACCTCGTTAGTTTTCGACGGCCACACACACGCACACGTGACTGCTTTATATATTTATCTATCCTGGCTAAACCCATAATATATCGCCGGCGTTCCTTCGCTTTTAATCGAAAGTAAATATGTCTGCGTGTGTGTGTGTGGGTTAATATACGTTTTAGGAGCTTTCCTCGGCCCAGTTATTTATCGGTTAATTTCTGGATCAGTCGCCCGGTTGCAGAGGGATTTGTGCGTTTGTGTACTCGGCAGCTTCGATACTTTCCAAATTTATCGAGGACGCCGTAATTCAATGGTTGGCCCGGGGTTTCGTCTGTACACGAGTCGATTGTTCGCTCGTGAATATTCCCGGTTAACTTTTCAACTTGGACCTCGGAAAACTGGCTCGGCGTTCGCGTTCTATGAAATATACCCCTTTGGCGTTTCGAAAAGCAGAATCCGCACTAAATAAGAATTTGTTAGTCTTAAAAATCTTAATATACGTTATTGAAAAAATTAAAGGAATGCTACATTTATATCTGAAATCTACTGTGTTATAAGAAACTTTAATATCTGCTTATATTAAAATTATGTGAACGACATCACCATACAAAATACAATGTACAGTATATCTTTAGAAGCTTTCACTAGTATGTACTAGATCTCACTAATGAATTGTGAAAACCCCTAAATTGATTCCTACTGGCCGGCATATAGAACCACAAACTACTTCGTACTTCGAAATTCGTTCGTATAAATCGAAGTCGAAAATTTGTCGAAAATCGCAAAAATACCAAAAGGAGGAGATTTGAGCCTTGGATTCGAGGACCCAAGAAAATCCAATAGAAACTCGGTTTTCGTTCAATAATTCATTTGAAATTAAGTAAAATCAACTATATTAGTGCTATTTACGTAAATTTCGAAAATACGAGCCCCACGTCCTCTTCGTGTCCAGAATCAAACAGGGTAAATGTGTTGAGGGTTTGATCCATCTGAACATTTTCATCCCGGCGACTTTACTCTGGTGGAAGAGCTGAAAGAAACCGTCCCAGGTCAGTAGTGCACACGGGTAGCTGCACACAACGGGCTTTGTTCAATGCGTTCCCCGCGCTACTTTGTCCCGGCGCCAGTCTTATATATACACACCTACGTGCAGTGGGGACAGCCGCTGAAAGTACAACACTTACAAAAATCGAATATTGGTTGAAAAATCCACTTGACGCTATAATAAGATCTCATCTGGCTGCGAGAAGGCAATCTTATCTCTACACTGGAGAAAAAAAAATGAAATATAAATATATTCACGTATGTCCTTTGGACGAGCACTCGTATAATAGAATATCATATTCGACTTTTGAGTTCAATTTTCAAACTATCACGCACTATACCATGATACAATCGTCCAACAAAACGATGAAAAAGGATGACCGTATGTCTCCGGGAAATCGGAACTTGATAATATAATCTATTTGTGTCGTAGCGCACATGTTTCCACCTTCAAAAGTTTGAGATAAAACCCGAGCGACCCGAATCCCAAGAAAAATATCATCTTGGTCAGCCATTTTTTAGGGAATTTAAAAATTCATATCTTTTTGCTTTACATCCCTCTGATCCCCCCTCCCCGCCCCTCCGGAGGTAGGGATCCCACGTTTTACCGATTCATTCCTCTGAACTTTCTACTGGTTCCCTTGGTCTGATCGCCCTCTGCCCAGCCGAACTAACTTGCAATTTCAAGTTTAGAGAAGGCCAAATCATGGCGCACTGGAAAGAGTCAAAATCAAAGAATTTGTCAGTTCGAAATTTTCATCATTTCAATTTACTATATCGCAGCCCGATTTTCGAAAAATTAAAATCCCTCCGAAGGGCGAGGCACAGTTGCTTATTCACAACCCTGAACATCGCTGCTCACTTTCACTCTTTTTTTGCCTCGGCGTCGACGGATCGGTCGAGCAGGGGAAAAGTGACCCCCCCCCCCCCCTTTTGTTATTTCGTATCGAGAAGAGAGTGTACCAAAAGCATTTCCATCCGAGTGGTCGCGATCCGTTCGTGCTAAACCAATCGCACGCCCTTCGTCTTGTGTACACTCGACGTGAGCCGCGCGCGCGCCGAATCGCAATCAAACGTGAACTGGAGGTTGGAGTATATACAGGGAGGGAAGCGCGTGACGCTTGACGTCAGTTGGCTCCCATACACGGCCGAGGATCGGTGCTCCCGAGGATTTCTCGGGAGACGCGCCGAGCAAATTCGAAAAAATCATCCGATTCCCATACGTTCATATACTTTGCTTCCATATCCGGCTGCACGAGACGCGTTTTTCCGCCTCGAACGAGCGGCTCCGAGCTGCTGACTGCGAGAAGCCTATTCCCGTGTATACGCGAACTTTTCCTCGCTGTTCATTTGTGTGTATGTCTATATCAGCTCGAGTAGGGAGTCGTGTTCGATTCTATACCGTGATTCATAACAGTCGTGGGTGTCGGACGGGTGCTGTATATTATACACTCTAAATATAAAATAGTTTTAACTTCTATTTACTAGTAGAAATTGGTTAATTGGTCAATACAATAAATATTCAACTGAAAAATTTGTGAAATTAGTAAAAATTTACTAATTCTTTGTTGAATATTTACTATTTCCATTAGTTACGCAATTCCTGTTGCTTCAATCTTGGAGAGCACCTATAGTGGATACTGCCATCATCGAGTAAGCCGAGGTAAAAAAAAACTGGGCAAACGAGTGTTCCGTGCAGTTATGCCCAAGGATCAAGGTGTTTCAAATCGGTCCTCGGTGTAATGTATTGCTCGATAATGGCCATCGTTAGCGCCCAGTCGAGGGTCCAGCGAGTGCAGTGGTGCGTGTGCGCACGTAACGGCCAGACCGAATTGGCGCGATGATGACACAGCGTTTGAAACCGACGTAATTCCATCGCCCAGACGAATTCGACAACGCGGCACTTTGTCAACGGCCGCGGCCTTCTTTGAACTTTTCTTCGCCCATACACATATACGTACAACTCCAAATCAACCGGACGGGGCAAAAGTTTTGCCGACGAATCGTTTCGTATATGACGAGTGCGAATCGAAATGAAAATCGCGAAATGTCGATGTGGAACTTTGAGGAGGAGAGGCGTGTCGTCGTCGCGAGAGCTCGACACGTATAAAAAGTGAATCCGATGAAGGATGGCGCGAGGGAGGGAGAAAAAAACATTGAAGGCAGAAGAAGAATGCCGGATTTGCGCGCGGCAGGTCCCAAAGAGATTCGACGATAATTCAATGGTAAACTAATCCCATCCATCAGACTTGATCGATTCGCCCTATCAATAACAATATCCGAGCCACGCGCGTATATATCTATACGCGTACACCGAGCTGCGACCACGGATTTACCGCGAAACACACACCCACACGCACAGATGGTATACTCTCAATGAATTTCCAGCGTGAAATCCGGCTGATTACGGCCGCGTATAACTCGCCGGGGACTCGCCATCGATCAACATCTCCCTCGATTAATAGCTCGAGGCGAGGGCGAGAGCCCAAGGTATACGGGCTCCTTTCCATTCTGCGCTGCTTTCGAAACAGGTATATACGGGGAAGAAAGAGAGAGAGAAAGAGGGCGAGGTAAGACCGCTTAGCGAGAGTCGTACACAATGGAAGCATTATGTGCACTTGGCCGCGCGGTCCACCGACACGCTGAGCCGCGCCACTTATTCCATTACTCGTCTCTGTTTTCCGGCCGCGCGTTGCCCCCTATACCACCGATATTCCGTTACGTGTTTCTCCCCCTCGTGTGTTTTTTCTTCCTCCGTCCTGGTCCAGCTTTATGCGGGGAGGGGGAGCAGGAGGTTTTTCCTTTCCTCTCCACCCCCTCTTCGTTTTCTCCTTATTTTTTGTCCGAACAGCCGAGCATGCACGAGCGGGGCACGCGAACTTATCTCGCGTTAAAATTCCAGGATGAAACAGCTTCCTCCTCGGGCCCCCGCCCCCCCCCCTTCCTTTACCCGTAATATTGCAAACTTGATTCTGCTGTATTACGCGTTTGCGTCCCCCCCCCCCTTCGCCTCATTCTGTGACCCGGGGCAAAGCTGCTCGAAACGTTGTATCTATCTGCCTCTATCTCTCTCTCCACGGTTTATTACTCTCGCGTGTTTTTTTTGTTCTGAAGCGCATCGCGAGGTATTCCGTAAATGTTACATCTCCGGGCAAGTTTCACAAAATTCAAAGGGAAAATTCCCGCCGCTTTGAAGATAACAACTCGGACGAGGAAAAACGTCGGCCACGTTGGAGAATCATTTATATATCGCGCGGGGTCTCTCCTCTTGTTAGCGAGCAAAGCTGACGCTAGTCGGGGCGCTTGATTACGGCCGGGGAATTTCTCGAATCGCGGGGACAAACTCCATTAGAACCGTCTCTCGAGGTGAATTGTGCGAATGACAATTTTGGAATTTCTCAAAATTTCTCAGAGCCGCTTCAAAGGTAGTCGAGTGTCAATTTCGATGACAATTCACGCTCGCTCTTAATTTAAAATGGTTGGAAGGTACAATCTAATAGTGGATATTTATTACGCGTTGATGAAAATTAAATAGATGAGAAGCAGTGAATGTCCATTCGATTAAACAGTATACGTTTACCCACGCCAAGTAATTCGATATATTTGGTGGCTAGATAATCAGCCTTGTCAAGTTCAAATTATAATTATCTGTTACGTGGTAAGCAACGTCAAGTTAATATAATCATATCTACTTCTTTCAGTAAAAGGGTGACAATCTAACGAGCGAAACGTCGCCTGCATATCCAATACTGCAATTGAATATTGTGTGCATAATGTGGTATCCTGTTCGAATAAAAGCCAACCCGTGCATACTCTCTTTCTTTCCATCGAGAAATTACGGATTTTTCCCGCGGCTGGATTATCCTCGGACGTGGGGTCGGTCATTCCGAGTCGGAACGGAGAGATCGCGAAAGCTCCTCCATAGTGAATATTTCCAAACTCGAGGGTCGCACACAGCTGTAGAGCCTCGTCGCGAGCCGGCAGTAAATTTTCGCCCCGGTCGACACGGCCAGGAGGAGCAGAGTCGCTCGCTCGCGGGGTCGAGGTGAGTTTGAGCGCGTAACGAGAGCTGCCGCTCGCGTTCGCCAGAAAGAGAGAGATGCACACAAGTCGAGGGAGAGCCGAGCCTCTCCAGCAGTGCCTAGCATGATTATCTCACCGCTTTTTTCCCCGATGCCCCGCGAGCGGCTCTTTCCGTTCCCACTTCAGCGGCCTTTCTCTTCGGCGAAAAATTGCGCAAGTCTCTCCCCGGCCGCGCGGCACAGTTCGACGGTTTCCATTTCGAGTGCGCGCGACTGCTCGGATCTTTTTTTTTCTCCTCCATCATCCTCCTCCTACTACTCCTATACTACTCGTTACTCGCGCTCGTCTGTCGCGACATGTTGTGCAAAATTGTAATTCGAACGTGGGGGCAAAATGTGTTGAGTATAGAAAAAATATACTGGACGATATCTTATTTTCACTGGATCGTGTAATGGAGACATTCGCGACAGTTATACATACGTATTGGGCGAATCACACTAGACGAAATTTAAGAGCTCTTACAATGTAGATTATATGAGTAATGTTACCAATAAACATTCTACGATTTACTTCATTTTGGATAAATTAAAAGGACTTTAATCAATTCAATCCCAGAAGCTCAAATTTGCTACTTTTGCGATTTTAGACTCATGTTTGACCTTAATTTACGCCTATACAGACGAATCTCGAAATGTTATAGTTTGTATGTTTGTACTATAATATGCCGACAAGTAGGAATTAATGTAGGGTTGCTCACTGTATATTAGTGAAAGATTGTAAAAATATAGTATACATTACATTTTGTATGGTGATGTCGTCTACATAATTTGAACAGATATCAGAGTTTTCTATGATACAGTAAATTTCAGATATAAATGTAGTATTTGCTATGATTTGTTCTTCCTGTAAGTTATAGTAAGATTCCCAGACCAATTTTCAGAGTATTACGCGAATAATAACGTATCATTTCCAACCCATAGGTGCGCGTATTTTTCCGGGAATTGAGAATCGCAGCATCCCACAATCCTCTCGTGGTATGAAATCATTATTTTCTTCTCCATACACATGGATTTTCATTAGAAATTCCGTAATCCCAAATCCCACTCTTACTTCGCGAGCTGTGTTCCAGACTGACTATATCCGAAATGAAGTGAAAGATCCCTTCAAACTGGGTTAAAACGAAAAGCGAATAACAGTATTAGCTCCACTCGACGTCAAAGCGTCGAAGGAGCATACGAATCCGAACCACTTTCCCGAGATATCGTCGGCTTCGTCGCGTATACACACACACACACACGTGTATAAAAATCGCGCGAGTATCATTTTGCGACGGCTATATGGTCAAACGACTCGCCGACTGAGATATCAGGTTGAGCATCGGCGCAAAAACGTCCCGCGATTAATTGCGGCACGACGACGGTAACTACGCCCGTATCGCGGAGGTAATTGATGAGGGGCGCCTCTCAAAGCCGAGAACTGGATATCGCGACGTGCGGCTCGGGTATAATCCGGCCCTCGCGCTCTTTGCCCCTGATTAAGCCAGCCCAACACACGACTCGCGCCAACCTCCCCCCCCCCCCCCCCCCCCCTCCCAAACTATATTCGGTACGTTTGATTATATCCGGAAACGATACGCCCGGTATATGCATTGATTAATTAGTTCGGTGCGGGAAAATTCGTACTCTTTTCCACGTACCCTTTGACGTGTCAGTTTTCTTATTCATTAAATGAATCTTATTCATTCAATCATGTACTTTCGCGACACCGATTCTGATGCGATTTTGCGATGTCGTTTCTTCTCGCCCAAATGAATCTTACTAGTTGGACTTGAACATGATTTTCAAGAAAAGTTGAAACACGAATGATTATATGTCCAGAAATCATTTTACAATCATGACCGCAGTGATCCAGAGGTGGAATCGGCTCCTAGCCTAGATGCAATCCCATGATATACACGCATTCACGCGTACACGTGGAATTTATCTACGCTGCGGAGAAAGAGTTGTTAAAAATCCTACTTTTCTTGAATAGTTAGAAAAACAGCAAGTTAGACATTATTTTACCCTCAAAATTACTACCTTCCAAGAAAAGTGGAAATCGCATGATGAAGATTGATAGAATGTTACCTTTGCACTTTTATACAGAGGTCTTTTCCCCGCAAGCTTTTGAGAAAGCGATCGTGTTGCGACGATATCGCACAGGTTGATGTATGCCCGCTTTGATTTGGGAAACTCATACTGCGACTTGATAGGTTACACCGACTATATTTCTATTAAATTCAATTTGCAAAACTTCTATATTCATCTCTTCGGGATATCCCATTTCTCCATTAGCAGCATTGAAATCCAGTACATTTTACGATATTTTGTTCGGTATAGTTGCAAAGTTGAGAACAACGTAATTTTACGGTATCCATTTCGAAATTCTAAAGCAACTCGGGCCCGATCGATCGACAGTTTTCATCTCTCGATTACCGAGTAAGAGCATACACACGCGCGCGAATTTCAAACGAACAACACCGAAACTCCATCCCGATTTCGCCGAGCATAATTCACGAGATAATGAAGCTCGACATGTCGAACAGGCGTACAGAGAGCCGGGTGTAATACACCGCTCCGGCAAATATATGCTCGCACGGAGATGTATATATACACGCATGTAATACACGCAAACAGGCGCGTTGGAGCTGCTCGCGGTGTAGGGCTGGCTTGGCATCCACCGCCCCTCGAGAGGCCCTGTATACTCCCATATCGAATTTCGCGGGTGAATCAACAAGTTCGACGATGCGCGGCCAAACAACCGGTGCGAATCCGAGAGTCCCAAGTCGCGTCTCCTTCTCGGGACTTTTCAATGTATGTGAGGCTGCGATCACGACGAATGGGCGGATGCATCGACGGCTCCCGTCGAAAGGAGCTGTCCGATTGGCTGCAGCTTGACTGCCGTATATTCGTGTGGTTTTGAGAAAAATTCATAACCGTTGTTCTTCTCTAAAGTAGTCGATGAAGGAATAATGGAAATATCAGAGATGAACTCGCAAACAACGATTCTTTGAATTGCGTACATGTTGCTGCTATTCAATCGAGTGAAGTTTACTTGAATCGAGTTGCAATATTGACTCGGATGAAAGAATCGTACTTGGTTCAAATATAAAGTATCTGCACTGGTATGAAGTTGGACAAAGAAGACAGATATTCTATGGGTCGGCTAGTCAGTTTCGGTTTCGGAGGCTAAGCATTGGGTATTGAAGTTTTAATGAGCAAATCTCTTTATCACAAGCTGAATAAATATGAATGAATTGAGAGCCTAAGAAAGATTATCTTCATTCAAACTTGAGAATAATAATTGAATTATAAATTGAAACGTGAGAATGAGGATTGCGTAAAGCGAGTCAGAACGTAGTTAGTATTCATAGTTGTTGAAACTACTATAACTGTAACTCGTATTAATTTACTAAATCGTGTAGTCGACTGTGTATCAATATTAGTGAACGGTGTAGCAATTCAAAATCTGCCGATTTGTCTCATTGAAAATAGGTCACTTTAGTAAACATTATGGGGAAATATACTAATCAAGATAATGCAGAATAATTAATGTGGGTAGAATCCTATCTCACAAACAAATGAAATGGGTATATTGGATAATTGAAAATGCTACTGAGGAATTAAACTATTTAATTATCGAATACGATCTTTCCTCCTACATATTAATACAGTGAAACATATTCGTATTATAATGCAGGGGTAATGAATAACTAGTATATACATTTCGATTCATGGTGAAATCAATGAAAAACGTATCTGTGTTTAGTTGAAAAATTGTCCGTGGGATTCTCCTTTTCTTCTTTTCATTCCCGCGGAACAAAAATTCTCCATTCATTCTTAAATTCCCGAAGAGTTTAACCTACATCTGGGCTGCTCTGTAAGTAACAGCTGCGCCCGAGTTGCTTTGATTTGCTCACGATTCTCCTTTACTTTCAGAGCCGAGCCGGAAATGAAACAATATCACAAAGTAATCTGAGTGATCGGTATGTTTGTTTGCGAATCGAAATTATCGTACAACTTTCATTCCGTATTAACGTTGTACCTTAATTTCGAGTTTCAAAATTACTTCCGTAATTACAAAATTACTTCCAAGTAGTATGTCACCAAGAGAAAAACTCTGGTGAAAATTTTTACGATGTATCATCAAACTGAAAAAAAAAAAATTAACTTGAACTGTTAAGAAAAAATTACTGGAAGTTTTATGAAAATTTACTGTGGATCTTTGAAAATTCACTATAGAAGATGGTAGAAATTGGAAGCAAGTCAGAGTTCAAACTTCTACTCATTTCCAAACTGCACTACTCTGTTAAATTTAGCGATTTTAGCATAGCAAACTCGCGCAGTGGGCTCGAGTTCAAATCGTGTTGGAGGCAAACAATTCTTCCGAGCTAAAGCGTAACGCGAATGAATTTAAATCGATAAATTACAGAAATCGCGCCGAGCACGCGAGTAAATCTCCAAAATATTTCTTTCGAAAGATAAAAATCGAAAAGGTATCTGGTGAAAAACAGCCGCGGAGTGTGTCAGCCAGTGACTGGAAGTTTTTCAGATATTCCAGAGAAAATCACTATCCATTCTCGTGAATTTCACCAGGCATACGTGCGGGATTTCCCGCTGTACATCTAATTAAGCGACGCGTGAAAATCAGCTTCGAAAAAACTCCGCGTGTTGAATTTTGACTTCACAGGTAATACGAGTACCCCCTCGAGCCGTAGATTCGGGACTCCCCGCTAACAAACTCTATTAATCGGATCGATTTTCCTTGCCATTCGTGACACACGCGTGTGATTCTTTTATCCAAACCTGGGGAAATCGTTGTTCGCCCAGTCTCGGCTCGATGAAATATCGATTTTCGGCCGGGCGAGAAAAAAAAGTTTCCTTGCGGCCGCCGACAGTGCGATAAAGTTAATTAATTAAATCCAGCCGAGGATCCGCGGACTGGGACGGTCGCAGCTCGCCGAAGTATAGTACGAGAGCTGCCATCAGATTGTGTGACAAAGAAGAAACTGGCGCGGCGCGCGAGCGGAGAGGTGGTATAACGAGGTTACCCGCGTGAAAGCCGAATGATATCGGATACGATCGTTTGTTCGGGATAAAGGAACGGCCCCCGTGTATACACGACTCATATTAAAAGACTCGTGATTCCGTCTGCTGATTTTAACTTGATGTACATACGATATATATTCATAGTTCCCGCGGGTCTGTTTGATTAAATTCAAATCTGATTTTGATCGGGGTGAACGATAGCCGGCTGCTTGACGCAATTCCATTCTAAATCTCACTTTAAAACAGATTGCAAATCATTTTATTTATTCTCTCCTTGTCCTCTGTGAAATCTAAAGTATTGTTGAAAACTCTTTTCAGTTAGTGAAAGTTGCATGACTTACGAATGACAGTTTATTTAAGGAAATAGTACTCATAAGTTCAATCGGCATAATGCAACAATTTTATACCAGGAATAAAAATTTGAAAGACACTCGATTTTCCGAAATACTCCAATTAATATATCCGAAACTACGATCGACAGGAAGGAACACGTTTGATCTCATACCAGCCAGTATTATTATTTTTTTCTGTTATTCTGTTATCTAACGGTTAATTACTAATCTGTGAATTTGGTTTCTACTGTTTTTTTGTTGTTGTTTCGAATAAATTATTCTGATGAGAATGGAGATCGAACAGACGAAATGCCGTTATTTTGCAATGTAATGCAGATTTCTTTTCTTGACCTGACCTTCAAGATTTCTAAATCACGAAGGATGATTATAATCATTTGTGAAATAAATTTTAATGTTCACTAATTATAAATTGGTATAATATTCACTATCTTGAATAGTAAATTTTATTCTAACAATGAAATATCACTGATAAGCTAACTGAAACGACTATTTCGTGTATTGAATTGTTCACTTTTGTCACTGAGAAAGCAAAAAAGTTGACTAATATTCAATAAAGTGAATATTCACTGTTCATCAGCTTTTCAAATTTCACCATTGTACCAGAAACGTTCACCAAATACTAGTAATTTTCAACTATTTTAAATTTATAACGGAGAAAAATGAAGTAATCTAAATGAACAGAACTTCACTCAACAAAGATGGTTCGCGTGACGAAGTGTTGTTTGCCAGTCTCGTGTACATTTTGTAAATCCGACTTTTTTCATTTCGAATCGGGTGAAAACTGGAAAAATTGCGAAACGCCCACCGGTCGCTCTGTGCCGCTGAAAGAAACTGACGCATTTCGTTGAATGGCAAATACTCTTTTGATTGGGGGGTGAAAAAAAAGAGGAAGAAAAATAAAAACTTTTCCGTTGCGTTGAGCAACGCTTTGCGCCGACGCGGATGCTGTTTTTATGCGCGGAACTCTCGCTCTCCCTCTCTATCCCTCGTTATACCGCTCAAACGAGATAAAGGGGAAAGCTCTGCTGCATATTCAAGAGCTTTCGGGCATTAGGTCGAGCACTTATTCCAAATTGATTGCCGCGTGATATTGTGGAACTTTTACCGGCGATTCGTTTGAGGATTTTTGTGTGGTTGACTGCAGTTAAGAACTGCTTCGCTCATGTAACACTCCACAAGTAGCATTTACAAGCCTTTTTGGGGTGTTATTTCACAATCGATCTTTTGTAACGTAATTTCAGCTACTTCTGCCACTAATACACTCATCATTCTGGTTTATAGAGTCTCATTGATTGAATAAGACTCTTTTGCTTTCCAGTATCAATTCGATAGAACTTGCGATTAAAATTCACAACAATAAGAATAACATACACGCTCGTAATGTAAGCAAGTGTGATTTCACCGACTTTTTATTGAAAAATTAATGATTTTGATATATTCATGGCGATAATCACGGATACCCCAACCAGTTGGCAACTTCTCAAACCCCGAACTCCGAGCCATATAAATCAGTCGCGTGTCCAATCGCAACGAATATAACGAGTTCAAGTCGACGAGGCGAATCGAATACACAAATGTTCCTCCCCGGCAATTCGTAAAACGCTAATAGCACTTTTTTGCCCCGCAACGACAAATTGATTACTCAACGTAACTGAAAAAAAAAAATCAACGACCAAACATTTGCATAACAAAATGTTTTGTCGGAGGCCGCCACGAAATATCAGGAAAATAGCAGCTACGATACAGCAGAGTGGGGGAGTGGGTAGGAGGGGCAGAGAATTTCGCGGCTAATTGAATCATATATACCTATGTACGGGGCCGCCGCTATCGGAAAATGCCTGGCACGCAGCAGCAGCAGCAGCAACGAGCGGTGAATCAGGATTCAAGCGAGTCCTGCGCGCACCAATTCCACGTCTGCGAGCGCCGTACCCGATATATATACACTGGCTTCCGCGGCGCGAGCATTCCTTCCCCCCGCCCCACCACACCCCCCCACACCCCCTCTCCTGCCCCCTTTTGATGATGCGCACTCTCTTTGCCACCGAGAGCCAACGACGGGCGAGGGAAAAATTTTTTTTTTCCCTCGCTATCGCTTCGGTTTTCCCCTGCGTGAGCTTCCGACGCGCACTCCTGCCCAACCGCGGGGGGAAAATATTGATACGGTTACCTAAGTTTTACTGTGTTTTTTTTTCAGTACAATGTATGAACGCACGGTTGGGTGATGGTTAATAAACTGTACACCTTACTATCCAAATCGTGGTAATCGTTAGTGGGGATAATGGGATAAGTATATTTATACATTGTATGAGTACAATTTAATTTTTATAAGTGAAATGAGGATGGGCAAATTAGAAATCGAATTCATTTGGAGTGGCGATATTGTATGGTACAGACAACTTTGGAATACACAAATAGATGTCATCAATATTTTTTGTTCACTTTCACGAATTAAATTTCGTGTAATGGTCAATAATACATTATTTGAAAAAATATAGTAATTTTATTCCTTGATGTGTTAACTAACTAATTTTTATTGATATTCAAATTCAACGTTAACACACTCATAACGTTGTGCGGCAATATCTTCAAGATTGGAAGGATCGTGAAACTGTCTGCCTCGATAAAATTCAATGATTTTCTTTCATATAGGCGAAAAATCATCATCATTAAGATTAACAAGTATAAATGTTTCCTTGGCAAATTTTATGATATTCAATTCTATGCGTATTTGATCATTTCTAATTCGTCGCTTCAAATGGACCAAGTCAACTCATATGATGTCGCTTCTCCACAAATGCTTGCAAGATTGTGAAGGGTACGAAGTATATCGATTCGTAATAGTATATCATGATTTATTCGTTAACGTTTCATATGCAATTAGTGTAGAACCATCGAGAATTATAGTGAAACGCTATGGCTGGAAAAATAGTAAATGATAAAATAATTGGAATCTTTACTGAGAATAGATTAGTATGATTTATAAAATATAGTGACGACTAATATATTTTTCACTACTATATTCAAATGATAAACTCTTATGATCAGATTTTTCTCAGAATGATCGACTGACAAACTTTGAGAATTCTCGCCAAAGTAATTAATCTTTATGTTCACTCGAATAAATTTCCTATCCTTTGACGCGTTTATTTTTGAAAAATCCACACAGTTTTCAAGTTTTATTTCCGTTCAAATTGGAACATCGAATAAAGGGTATTAGTTGAGTAACATTCCACCATCGGATTACATTTTCTGACTGATCGTCCATAAATATTCGAGGCAAACATATTTATACCGTGCAATATGAAATTTAACGATTGACGTCAAAGCACATGGAAGGCTTGTGCCACAATCGAAATGATCAACCATTCTGTCCAACGTTTTATTGTATGCCGAAGTGTAAAATTAAATGAAGAGAGACGATGAGAGCTTTCGGCTGCGTATAACTCGCAAAATGTGATGTAGACAACTGTTCTCAACGGATAAACCAACAAACGCATTCCGATTTCAACTCTCGTCATCGGAAAATGATACGCGTTTGTTGTTCAATGGAATCCGTTGAATATATACATTGTACAATAGATGAGGAAGTAGTGGCGAATAAACAGCATCGGGTCCGTACGAATACAAATTGGTTGATGCTAAAACTACGCCGATGAGGCGTTAGGGAATTTTCTTTAACGGATTGACGAAGCAAACGCATCGCGTCGCATAGACGAAAAATTCCTAAAATAATTGACGCAATATTTCTCTATTCTCTTTATCTTGTCTTGAAGAAAATATTCGCATTTAGTTGCTCAAATCGATTTGATCAAGATACAAGTTTTACGATTTATTTTCGTGTATAATAATCTATTTCATCCAGTTCACAATTACTCGGTCGCTGCATAATCGTTACTTGAGCAGAAGCTCAGTTGCGAGAGCGCAGGACGTATAAGCACGTTTCTTAATCGTACACAGAACACTCGGCAGAATATAGCTGGGAATTACGAGAAATTACGGAACTCGCTAAATTAGTACCGCGAACTATTCAAATTTATGTCAATACTAAGCTTAATTAAGCCCGAATGAATTCTCTGATAATGATCATTATACCTTAAACTTTGCCAATTCCACCTCTTCCTTGAAGAGTATATAACACTGTTAATCAACTATTCGCCCGCTGCTCAATTTCACCAAGACTTTTTGAATTCGTTGACCAACGGAAGACCAATTAGAAAAACATCCAAGCTAAGAGAATACCTAATTGTTTTTTGACGGCTGCTCAAATTTAAATTTTCCTATGGACCAATTACTTCAATAAAAATATTATTGAGAACTCACCCTCTATTGTTCAAGAATCAGACGAAAAGATGGTTTTTCAGGGCCAATTACAAACTCCACCATATAATGAATAATACAATTGTTTTACAAAACTATTGATGAAAGAACAAAGTATCATTTGTCACCAGTTTCAAATTCAAAATTAATTCACATTATAAAAATTAGTCATTGTCAAACTTTTGTATACTGCATAACGCGCGCTAACAGCTGTGGTTTTAATTACCATTAGCTGCATTAGTGTGTTTGTTTTAAAAAATGTTATTAAGTTTCTCATGTGTGTGACTGTGCGATTGTTTGTCTTTATTCCCTCCGATTGCAAAGACTGTTTGGTATGTTACATTGTCGAAACAAAATGAAAATTGAAATATAGAATCAGAGAACAGAAAAACACTGATATATATTTTATCGGAATAAAGTTAAAATTGTTTAATTAATTAGGGATTTTGAACTGGTGATAAATGGCAGTACGATTTTTTCGTCGATAGTTTTGTACACCGATTTTAGAATTTATGGCATTTTTTGTATAATAAATACGGCCTGATAGCCTTGCTGGCGAAATATTGCCAATTATGTAGTGGTGTTTGAAATTCGCCATGCCCCACATCCCACCCTATTATCCCTCGAAGAACATCTTTACGTCCAATAATTTTTTCATCATTTCAAATCAAACGCGAAACGAACGCGAAACGAGGAGGCTGGCTCGGACTAAGCGCGCGGCGGCATTCACGAGGGCATACCTCTAATTGCAGAAACGTGATATATCGCACGGTAGAATCAAAGCTGATGGTTATAAAAGTGCCCGGGAGTTTGTGCTGATGTCGGTTGGCTCGCGCGCGCGCGCGAGCAGCCAACGGTGGGTAAGCACGAGAAATTATGCATGAGAAATTGGCTCGGTTGCATCCGCGAGAAAGCCCCGTATAAAAAGCGCTAATGCAAACGTAGCGATACTGAAAAGGGCGGCGGCGCGGTTTGCCCAAGATAATTATACCTCATCTTTCATCTCCGTCTCCTTCTCCTATGTTTCAACTAACTCAGTAGTCTCGCGCGCCTCGATTCGCTTTTGAGCTCTCGCATCCTCTATCGCGGGCTCGCGTTGAAAATAATAAAAGTTGGCACACCGAGCCGAGCGGGCAAGAGGATTTCTCTCGAATCAAATATACTAGACCGACGTGATTCTGTTGATTCGTCGTTTCATAAAATTAGTTTCGGATGTTTACGAGAGAGCATTCGACATGATTATACGATTTATAGAATTTTCAAAAAAAGTTTGCATCGCACATTGATAAGATGCATTTCGGGAAACCATATATCGATCCGAACGTTTCAATTTGCCGGAGATATTCGCGAAGCGTTATTGATTATCCGTGTATGATACTGCATACCTGAGCGGCTACACGCAAATTCGTCGATATGGATATACTGGATACAGGAGCTTGCAGCGCGAAATCAAACGCGATTGGTCGAAATTCGCCGGGAAACAGAAAGATTGGGCTTAACGGATACGGTGCCGCCTGCACCCGAAGCCATTAATACGTCCTCTCTGTAGTGGTCACGGGATCAAATTTAATCATCTCGAGGACATCGCAGCAGCATTTCATTCCCAAATATTCGAGCCGAATTCCATCGGGAATTTGCCGGAAGACAAACGCACGTGGAAAGGCTTCATCGATTCATCGCGTGTTCAACGAATACCCGTATCCGCGGAAAGAACGACCGGTGTATCTGGGCTCTAAAAACACGCTGGCTCGCCGAATGTCGGGCGCACAGATATCAAGAGCATCAGAAGCGTGCCGTGGGGGCGCGGAGATGATTTCGAATTATGCAAACGCGCCGGACTATTCGAAACTCTTACGCGATTATGCAGGAAAGTTTTTGGACCGATTATTTCTACAAATGCGCTCGCCTCTCGTGGCCTATATATCCGAAGCTAAAAAGTTTGGGGGCCGATTTCTCGGGTCCGACGTGAAATATGACGAGAGCCACTCGAAATTCACCGAGGAATTTGCTTAAATAATTCGAATGGGTGGGAGTACTCTCATCGGTGCCTGTTTCACTTTAATCTCGCGCCCCGGTACACGCGCGCGCTCGCGGAAAGGATATTTATGGGGGGCCGTATACGGAAGCGAGCTAGATTACACGCGCGTGTCCTTGCTCGAATATTCCGGCGATTCGTTTGGTGTATCTTTTCATATTCATGCGAGGGAACAGGCCGCGAATAAAACGCTCGAGCGTGCATACACGTATATTACACGTTTCTATTTGTCGGAGCGACGGCAAAGTGTTTTTAACCTAGCGAACGTTCTTTCGTGTTGTAATATGCTTATATCGTCACCGGGGTATACAAAACTGCCCGACGACTTGAGATTGCGCATTTGAATTTCCGAAGGCAAAGTTTCTCGGTCGCGCCGCCTCGTCGATAGATATACATGGACGCGGACGGCGAGCAGAAAGATTGAGAAATTGGAGGAGACATTGTGGGTAGGAAAAACTCGGGACTGAGTTGGCAGAGTCTCGGTCAATCTGATCTAACCTTATAGAAATGTGCGACAGCGATGAGTGTCAGGAGGCAGGAGTTGAAGGGAGCAGGAGCATAAGATCGATGTGGGTCAGGTGTATGTCGGTCCAAGTTCGAAAGTCCGTCGGAGCCAGTGTATAGGCTAATTTTCAGCGAGACGCTCGTCGGCTAATCAAGTCTGGCTACGAAGCGAGTGCGCAGCGGGTGAGAAAGCAGCGGATCGACGGGACGCCGATGACGTCCGAAAAAAAAAATTCGACATCACCATGTTTGTCCTGCGGCGAAAGTTGCTTTGGACGGCTATAAAGAAAAGACCAAGCGCGCGTCTGTTGGATCGATGCTGACAAACCTGCCCTGAGTAACTTTAGTATATAAAAGGATGCCCACGGCCATATCTGAAATCTATCGCTCAAACAGAATCTACTGGGTCATCGTGAAGGGTATGGAAAAATGAAAATTTGAAAAAAAATCAACCCTGGCATGTGCAAGGAAGCTGAGATAATTGCCGATGAAGTTTTCATCCCTTATACCTAGTAAAATAGAAAAAGTTTGTAGAAAACGTACTAAACGATGAATCAGAACACTGGAGATGGTCACAATAGATAAATTCAGATCATGACAATACTTTTGAGATGCGTATAAGTATCACTACACCCTAATTTGGTCATGGTTAACAAAATTATATAAACTACCTTCTTGCGAACTAGACCTGAAGAAAGGATGATGGCACAATTTTATAGAACCAAACAAAAAAGCAGATGAAAGAGTGTGGAAAGGACTTTAAACCAAGATCAACCCTATGTCAGCCCTACATCACTTTATAATTATCTACTGTGACGAGTTTCATGGTTATGATTCATCGTTCTGTACGTTTTCTGCATACTTTTTCTATTTTTCTAGGTATTAGGGGATGAAAACTTCATCGGTAATTACCTGAGCTCCCCTGTATTCGCCAGGGTTGAGTTTTTTCATTACTTGTATCGAAAAGTTGATCATTAAACCTTAGTTTTCTACACTCGTGATGAAAAATACTGTTCGATACTAGATCAAAAGACGATTTCTAGGCACGTGTAATTACCACTCTCGCTTTGCTCGGGCGGCAAACCTCCCACGTGCCTAGAATTCGTCTTTTGGTCTAGTATCGAAATGTACTATTTCCAAAATTTTCGTTTTCTCATGCTCATCACGACTACCTAGGCCCAATAGTTTCTCTTTGAGCGATAAGTCTCACCTATAGTCGTGGGGCATACTTCTTTAGTTCAATTCACTCGAACATTTCTTATAGAGAAAATTCCTCTGATCTGTCAGTTCCGACATACGATCCATGCGCACGTACACCGACGTTCCGCGTGTATTCAAAACGATCGGATATTAATCGTACATCCGTGAGGCATTCCGTGAAAAATGCGCTTGTACCGCGTAATTGACTTTTTTGCTGAAGGCCGCGGGACCTGACCAGAGGATTCCCTCCTCCCAGCGCAAACTTCCGGCGTGGTTTCCTTCATCAATCTACTGGTTTTCGTACCTCGTTCGGAGCGTACATACACACAAGAAAAATTACATGACCGTTTGGCGTCCAACAACAATTCGAGACGAAAGCTGCGGAGCGGCGAAAGCAAATTCGAAATGTACGCACTCGCGCACGGGGACACTGCGCAGTTTGCCAACTGGGTCTTGATCGAACTTTGCGAGTAGGCTCTCCCACGATAAGGAAAAGTTTGCCTCGAATATTCCGTCGAACGCGTAGATTCACGCGCGAGATACTACATGTGCGAATCATAATGCCTAACGACGACAAAAAGTCGTGTGTATACACGGCTCGTGGAGAGATTGATAATGATACGCGGAAAACTGCGAGACATCGATACGTTTGACGAGAAGTTTTTTTTTTAACGTGGCATGAACCGACCTCGGAGTTTCATCAACATCCAGTTTTCAGACCACTACGCGGTGTCCTCCTCGTCAATGCGAATCAACGAGTCTCGGATTCGAAATCAATGAATATCGATCTAGTGTTCGTACTTGTCTCTGCTGTCTAAATGTGAAACTACGACTCATTGTGGAATATTGCATGACTGATAGATAACTGGAAATATTCACTTGAAAATCAGTGAAATATTCACAATTTTGGAGAGTACTTTTTTTTTACCAATAAATAGTGAAATATTCATCAGTTTTGATGAATTAACCAATATCTCTATTTCGTGTATCGATTTATTCATCATTAGAACCTATCAAAAGATCAAAGAGTTCACTATTCAACCAAGTTAATGTTCATTATTCATCAGTAATCTAATTTTTTACACTAGTCGTCAATATTTGCTATTATATACATAGTAATATTTATCTATTTTGAATTTCGAAAGTAATTCAGTATTTGTCTCACGTATTTTGTATTTGTCATGTGATAAAAATCAGACTGGGGACATGCCAAGAAATTGGCATTCCAATCTTATTCCGTTCAACTACTTCAATATATATGTATACGCTGCTGAATATCCATATTTTCGAACGTTCTCCGGGAAATCAGTCTCGTCGAATCAGCGACGAATGGACACCTAGAGTGAATTAAACCACAACGGAGGGCTCGTGTCATTCTATGGTCGCGCCTATATGCTTTGTACAGCAAAGAACAATAGTTTTGCGATAAACGGTCGCGCAAAATAATAATGGACCGAGTGTTTCTGTTTCACTGGGGTCGATATGGAAGCGGAACTCTTGCAGCCAAGTTTCGCTGATTGAATTTGTTATACTGTAGTTGCTCGGACGTGCTCGTATCGTTTTTCGATTTGTTAACTAACGAGATATACGAATGATTGATCAGTTATTTCCCGATGAAATTAATTTTGCCCAATGGAACTCGACACACTCGACTTTTTGCCCAACGAACCACGGGGCGGATGTTCTCCGGTGGATCCGACCCGCAACTTGGGATATCGGACGACCGATGGATTTAATTATTTTCGTGAACTGCGCGCTCTCTCGATTTAAAATAATTAAGATTACCATCCAATAATGAATTTGCATTAATGATCAGCAGCGAGTACTCGCTTCGTGAATTAAAACACGTTTTTCCCCAATCCATAATAGTGAATAAATCGATGTATAAAATGTCAGTTTTGGTCGTCTTTTCTATGAAATTTCACTATTTTCTATGGGAAAAAACATACTATCCAGAACAGTAGATATTTTACTAATTGTTTAATGAATATCAACTATTATTCATTAGTTAAATCCCGAAAGTGGGCTTTTTATTTTGCCATTTGTTCTTCTCAAAGCGTATCAAGTTCTGTTAAAATTCCAATTCCAATGTGTTTTTTCAAAAGTCTTACGGCTCACAGTTAGGTAGTCCCGCTTCTGTCGCAAGAATGTCGTAACATAATGAGTATTCAAGTAAATCAAGCACCGAAATTGTTTGGCCACTCACTCTCGCGAACAGAAATGTATGAATTCCAACGGCTTTTCATTCTACTCGCTCTTTGTCCCTTTTATCGCGGGCTCTTCACCTCTGCCTCAGTCTCCATACAGAGACGCTCATGTGTTTCGAGACACTCAAGACACGGGCCAAAGTTCACGAACCATTATAAAATACACATTCTACGCGGCTCTCACTTATAATTCTTTTATACGAAAAATAAAGCGAGTTAACTCGCGGTTTTGACGTGGTTTAAGCCCAACCACGTGGCACGAGTGAGATATTCCAAGGCTCGTAGTTCCAAAACGAAGTTCCATGGTTCTAGGATAGCGAGTTGCAGTCAGAATTTCGTCAACAATCGTGAAAGAACGAGCAAATACTCATTCTTCACGAAGCCCAACGAAATATCAATGTACACGGTTCTAGCGAATGCTCTGGCAACAAAGCGAATCGCTACGAGCACGTGAAAAAGATCACGGTTGAAGAGAGGCAAAATCAATGATTCAAATTTAATTCAAAAACGTCAAAGGTAGCTGCAATAAAATCTGCCGAAGCTCGTACGTGCCTCATTGGAAACCGGAGTCTCGCGACAAAGCGTCTCGCATGAAATTCGAATAAGCTCGCGTGCGCGCTTAAAATTCGCCCGGCGACGCAGCCCCTGGTCTCCCAACGACATAATTAGTCCAACTAAAACGAAATAAATCCGCAGCGCGGTACAACGACGAGGAGGTGGAGGAGGAGGAGCAAGGAAAAAAGAAACAACGACTCGCGGCGAAAATAACAGCGGCGTCCGGCGCGCCCGCGAGCTCGTCTACAGTTTCGTCCGCCGGGGCAAGGCAATACGCTTGTATGTGTGCGCGCGCTAACGAGATACCACGCTGAGCTTTTTGATCAGCCACGGTGTGACGATTATCGCGCGGCTGCAGGTGTCACGGACTCGCTAATTCCCCACCGAGTGTCCAGAGATAGAGACGTGGTGCAGCTGTTGTCGCGCGTCGTTAACGGGCTTTATGCGCGGCCGGGCGGGCTTGTTTGGGCGCCATTAGTCGGGCCGTCCCAGGAGCACGGCCTCCCCGGCGAGCTTCGGCCCTTCATTACTGCGGCATCGAGCGACAACGAACAATCGGGAAATTCACGGTATATGTGAGGTCTTGGGACTGGCCGACTTTTTTTTTGTTTCTTATCTTTTTTCCTTTTCGTCGTTCCAATCTTCCGAATCTCGGCTGTGTACAGGGCGCGAATCGTTCCGTATTGCGGGCCAAGGGGGAAATATCACTGTTGGGGCAAGCGAGCCTCGTTGATTAATCGGAAGGCTCTCTTGTTATTCATGACCCTGTACACAGTCGGCGCTTTTATTTCTGCTTCCTCCAGCGTGTACTCGCCGAATTATCGATCATCTTTCTTTGCTCGGTTGAAAAGCGTGTTTTTTTCATGAGTATTTTCCTATGTTGCCCGGACGTTTACAAAAATACGGTGTCTTGGTTCGAGAAGAAAAAAAATCTGCCTAACACGTTGCAACAAGAAAATTTCTTCTCCTATTGAATGGATTTCCTCATGATGAAAATGAGTGTATTCATAATTATGTCAGAAGCATTCTTTCTACGCAAAATTCGATTATCGTGAGTGGGCGCAAAACGAGTCGGAGTTCCGCTTCCCTCGGGCAACAGTCGCACGACGTGTGAGAGTAATGTTTCGCGCTTTAATCTTCGTCATTGTTTTTTTTTCCCCCGGCAAAATTACAAACGTCGAGCAATGTGTACTTGCCCCGAAACTATATTGGCCACCAAATGAGATTCCTCGAATGAACAACCCTAGTGGGATGTGTGTACCCAGAGATATACAGAAATTTTGTGGCGCCATTATTGAATTTTGGAATATCCCATCGTCAACGGACAGGCACGGTCAAAGCGAGTTGAATAAAAGCGTACGTGAAAAAATATAGATGGAAACGCGTGAAATAGCTATCGCATCAGTTTGGATGAATCGAGCACGCTTTTAACTACGATACCTCGGCAAACACACACACACACACACACACACACACACACACACACACACACACACACACACACACACACACACACACACACACACACACACCCATTTACACGTCCTCGCGCGAATGGACACTTCACCCCGGAACAAACCGTCCATCACGAGCCAAGGAGTACAGGGAAAAATCTTGATTTATTCTTTTGAATTTGAAATTCCGATACGGCATCGTTATTCGGACGTGTCTCTCGTCTCTTATTTACGATACTCCTCATCTGCCCAAGTCTATATATACATCCGGAATTGAGCGATCGCAACCGATGAATCCGCAAGTTAATCTCGGATTCGCCCCTCCCGAATTCCACCTTGACATACACACACACACGAGCACACAGAGGAAAACGAGAATCAGGCGGGAGACGTATTGACATCATTTCCCCATCGGCTACAGGTAAATGGCGGTCGAGTCTCTTGGGTTTCGCCTATGGAGTTTCGAAGATAGCCGGGCAAATCAGAAACCGACTGCGGGGCAAAGGAGAAAGAGTCAGTCAGTGGGGCGACGCTAGTGGCCTAAAATCCCTTGCGCGGGGGGGTCGGGAGCCCGCCACCGCCGCCGGGATATCCCTCAGTAGCCTATATTGATTCTCTCTTTCAGCCCCGGCTTTCCCTTTCGCTCGCTCGCTCCCTGGCTCTCGCTTTATTGTACTGTAGTTACTTTATTACCGCGTCCACTTCCCACTGGGCATTAATCTCGTTTAGTGTCGGTAATATTGCCCGTAATTTCATTGAACCTTCGTAATGGTTTTATTTATTTTTTTTTGTTTTTTTTTCATATTCAATCGAACCCGTTTTCATTGCTCCGCCAACGGGACGCGAGATCATCCATAAAATATTCTCGCACCGACAGGTGTTCCTCAATTGGATTGTCGAATCCGTTCGCCCGTACAACGTCATCCGACAACGTGTCGTGCTGAGATTGAATTAGTAGAAATTGCACAACCGATGAAAATAGATGTGTATATATTTGTGAGTTATGCAATTTCTACCAATAAATTTACTATTTCAAATTTAGATTGTATAGCTAGGCTGATTTTGATCGTTTCTCGGGCGACTCTCGGTGTGACGCAACGCGTCAATCGTGGATTCGGAGAAGAATTTCAAAGTCCCCCGGATCAGATAACCAAAGTCGGGCGGTAGAAACTTGGGCGAGGACGAAAGAAGAAAAACGAGGTATCGCGCTGAAAGAATTTGCAGAATCCAATCCATGAATAAGCTCGACAGCTCCATAAATTCCCAAGGTATAGGTTCAATTTCATATATATACATCACATCTGTCTGCCAAATATCTTATCGCACGTTCAGTCGTTTCCCAGGCAAATAGAAGCGTCCCAAAGAGTATTGATTTCCAACGCGAAAACATACTCGTGCCCCCGCGGCTGTTTCTCTCGCAATCGACTCGGGGATCATTCGCAGCTATACGTACGAAAAAAAAGCTATCCTCCTCGCTGCAAACTGTGTAACGCGTCCGATTTTCAATTAAAACCAGGCCGTTCGTTACGCCGATATCAAACATCGAAAGGGAAAAAAATTCTCGGATTTTTCTCGCGGTGTAACCGAGCCGTACACCGGCGATACGGCGGGGCGGAGAGGACGAAAAAGGTATACATATGCGGACAGTCCCTTGAGATTCGCATAGGACGTATAGCAGAGGGCTCGACCCCCGCCGAAGAAAAGAAAAAGGCGAAGCTCATATGCTCGGCCTCGTCGTGTATATAATACGCACATACGTCTGTGTATTATTCAGCTCGCGTCGCCGCTACCCCGTATTTGTTCAAGTTAGGCCCCAACAAATGTTTCTCCCGACTCGCGTGTGTATATCACCTCTATCGTTAAACCCAAAGCTCCTGACGAATGTCGCATATTTTTCAATGTTCCGCGCGTGTACGCAAGGATTTTCGGCCCCTCGCGCGACCATGAATTATTCAGCGTCACCCCGATATCCGTTAATTTCCTATAGCGACTCCCCCGAGGGCACGTCGCGGCTCTGACAATGGCAATGACGATCCGATAGACCCGACTACGGGGATGCATCAACGGTCGCGATGCGTCGCGGTAATGGACGCGATATATGGCCGCCAAAGTTATAACGAAACTACTTACTTTTTCTTGGCTCCGCCTATGATGTGGCTCTCGCTCGCGATCTATCATCGTTGAGTCGGGGGAGAATAATCGGTGCGCGGGGCGTTTATAAGTACTAATGGACTGGCTCGGCACGCGCCACCGCGGTCGGAACAAATGATCCGTCATCGAACGAACGTGTCGCTTGATCGCGATACACACGCGTTATTCATATACGGATCCGACGCATACGCCTACCGTGGAAAACCGAGTCGCGGTCTTTTCGTCTTTTCCTAGGACGAAAGAGGGATTGCGGGAGGGACACGGCGGATATCGGTTACGCACGGGTTCTCATACGCACTTGGAAACCCTCGGAAATTCTCGGAACATTCGTAAGTCGCTCGGTGGCCGGAATCATACGTGACCATACAGTAGAGTTTGGGAGGGAACGTGATTCGGATGTGTCGCGAGTGAAGATAAAACTCTTCGCACATCCGAAGATTTTCCCGGGACATTTTCCGCGTTACTTTTCCAATGGGATGCGCCGAATGTATCGACGTTGAATTCACGACAGAGAGAAAGAAAAACGTCCGAGGACATATTTAATTTTTTCCCGTATTCCACGACGAATATACGCGCGCCCTCTCACTGATCCACTCGCTCGGGAAAATAGGGGAGGAGGGAGAAAAAAACTAAGAAAAACGCGCGCGCGGCAATTATTCCGCTTCATTTTTCACGGGACGGATCGTTTGGTGCCCGGGAGTCCGGGAGCAATCAATGGGCTCGTCGCTCGCGCTCCCGACAATGAGCTCGCCCCTCGTCAAATCGCGCGAGCCAAACAAACGCCCGGCTACATCTGCAGATGCGCTCGCGCAATATGTACCTTCCCCACCTTTGTCCGAATTCATTCGCGCTTCATTAAGCCGCTCCGGCACATTCATTATGCAAGCCCCTGACGTCACGCGAAAGTCGCGCATTTTGTGTGTGTGTGTGTGTGTGTGCGTGTATACGTATCTCGTCGGACGTGCGGCCCGGAGGGGTCTCGAGTTACCGACCAGCGAGCGCGTTTAATTTGACGCGTTCGTATTCAAAGCCTTTGCCCGCGCGGGGCTGCTTCCCACGCGACGGAGAGCAGAGGAAAAAAAGACGATCTTTAAAAAGCGTATGAGCTCGCGAACGGGACGCGTGTGTCTGCGGACCCGCGTTGCGCCAACAGGTGATCGAGACGCGCTCGCACCGAGCGATATTCGGGCTGGCGTATATATATATATATATGTGCCGCAATCGAACGTCGCGCGCGGCCGAGTATATAGATAGAGGGATATCGACATCCGACGCTGCGGCTCGGTCTCGCCCTGAACTCGACGCTTTTATCGGCGGATATTCGAGTCTCTTTTAAACGTCCCGTCGGCGGATACACACAGCCGAACTTCGATCGCTGGCTCGAACCTCTTTTTCGTTTCCCCTCCGGGCCCGTGCCGATCTTATCCGGCGCTCGATGGGTAAATCGCGTGGCGTCATGCTCTCGGCCACCTCCCCCGAAAGTCCGCACGGCTCATTTATCATCCAACTCGTGAGTGTCTCCGTAGCCGTTACACGTCGCACGTACGATACGTGCCTTCGAGTGGGAACGGGGTGAATTTTTTATCAGCCTCGATCGACTCGAGCGCTAACTGCCCCCGGGATCTTTTTTTCTCCCTCTTTCTCGTCCGTCGCGGGGTAAGATTCGACAACGAGGCCTGACGCCCCGAGGCTTTTCAACGGGGCTCACACGAGCGAATAATGAGCGAGCAATATTCCGGCGACCTATATATACATATGCGCTCGGACCGATAGTTGCTACGATGGTTCGCATTATATACACGCTCGAACAATACGCCGTCGAAACGTCCTACCGCGAGTGGGTCGCGCGCGCAATAAACTGAGAAAAAAATCTGGTACGGCCTACTTTATTTTTGCTACATTATATGAAGGAAAAAGACGACAACCATACGTGTATGGCGAATCCTACTATACGAAAGTTAGTGAATTTATGATGCCAGTAACTATACCTATATATTAGTAAAATAAACTGTATACTAATAGTGAAATCTTACGAAAATATAATCACAGACACAATATTTCGTATAGTGATATAGTGAATTTTACTATAAATGGATAGTAAAATTCCCTATAATACAGTGAATTCCCGAGTAAATTTCGGTCCGCCACGGGAGACGATCTCCCCGTCGGGAGCATATCCACTTGAACGCGATCGACGAGAATACGGCCGAGGACGGCTTTCGCGGTGACGCTTCCTCGGATTTCAGTGCGCGCGCGAAACGAAACGCAAACCCCGCGTCCGGGGAATGCGATACGTTCGCCGCGTTGTCGCCTCCGTGCTCGTCTTGGATGTGCAGGGGCAAATGCGTCGGGAACAGCCAAACAACGGGCTCGTCGGGTGATTCTCGTGTTTATGTTTTTTCCCCTTTTGATTTCAAAGATTACGCGATATAGCTTCGAGTTCGTCAGGACAAAAGCGATCGTTGTGATCCGACTTTGCTACAAGTACACTGATAAAATACAGTACGGCTTGCTAATCCTTCAAATGATATGCTTTGCAGGCTCATCAAGTATTTCGAGGATTAACGAGTGGTGCTCCCTTTAAAAGCCTTACAGTGAAAACCACAGGATAAAGCCTGAGGAATGATTCATTGGAATTAAATTCACATGGGATAATTCATGAAGCTTTGAACGTTTTCGGTATTAAAACTCGTGAACTTTGAGTGAATATTCACCGTATAGTTTCATCCTCCTTCATAAAATGGTTTTCTACGGTAATGATTCGTCGAAGTGGTTATTAATGAATACTATTATTCCAAGTCTTCCACGTGAAATAGAGTGCAACAATGCTGAACAATGGTTAAATGTCAATTTCAATCAAATGGTGAAATGTCAATCAAAAAAAAAATAATCCCGATCGCGAGATTTGGAAGTGGGAAAAATTGAGACTATCTACTCTCGGTTGGGGTGTGGGTTTCTCCAGCCTCGCCCCGCGTCGATCTCCTCGGTATCAAGTCAAATTCGCCGGATTGTTGATCAAACGATCCGAACTACCGGGGAGGCAAAGCCGTGTGTGTGAAGTGGGACAAACGCACGTGATAAACATACAAACGGGTGTGCTTTACGACGCGTGAAGGATCGACGATTGGTCGGCTTCGTCGGCTGGCTGCGCCGGGTGGAATCAATTTCCGCTCTCTCGGAGCTCCACCCCCCCTCCCCCCCCTCCCTCGAACGAGTCGATAAACGGCGAGCGATCGACGCGCGAATTCCCCCCGGCGAATCGCGCCGTGGCAAAGGGCTATTTCGGACCGGCACGCGCGCCCCGCTGCGTATTCCACAGGTTTCCCAGCGGCTCGCCCGCGCGAGACTCACACGCACTCGGTGCGAATCAACGCAGAGGACGCGAACGCGAGAGTGGAGCAATGGCAATTGGCTCGTGTAATGAAAGACACTGAAAAGTAACGAGCTGCTGGTTGTGGTCTGCGCCGTGTGGCTAGTCAAAATCCTACTCGAGAATCAATCCTCGCGTACGAACGTTTAGTCGGACAATTTAGAGTACTCGTGGTGAAGAGGGTAGGATACTCTCGGCTCGAGAGTAAACTGAAGCTGCTGGTTCGAGTGTATGAGCGTTTTAGAATATATCGAGAAGTGTTTCTATTATTCTCCCCATATCCACTTGAGAACGTTCAACTAATTACTTTCTCGGATCGTCGCGGTGAAAATTCACTGTTCGACGAGGAGCGAAGTATTCCACTGCGAGCCGGGTGCGCGTATGAATTTTCGAGGGTACGAACGGTGAGATTCTCACCGAGGATCCATCGTGGTGCCTCCACAGCGGAACGAACGTCAAGTGCCAAGGAAATTTCGAGCTCGCATCCAACTGAACTATAGGCGATAGGTTGCAATTAGCTTTTGCTTTCGCATCGCGCTCTTCCCATTTTCCACTTCGACACTGTGAAATTTTAGGAGGGCATTCGCTCCCCCGCGGAGTTGTGATTCATATGACAGTCCAAGTCGAAGGGAAAAACAACTCGTTAAACAGGGGCGAAATACTGAAAGAATACGTCATAGGACACATACGAGCAGAAGCGCGAATCCTCAAAAGTATATTCCTTCGTGGGCCTTTCATCCCTGTCCAGGCGTGGATAGGTAGAGGTACAGAGAGAGAGAGAGAGAGAGAGAGAGAGAGAGAGAGAGAGAGAGAGAGAGAGAGAGAGAGAGAGAGAGAGAGAGGAAGAAAGTAAGAGAGATACACGTATGAGGTAGAGAGTCGCTACTCACGATTGTGTGTGGCGCGTGTTGGTGTTGCGGCAGGACTGTCATCCGCGGCGGCGGCGGCAGCGGGAGGCAGCAGCAGCAGCAGCCTCGTGAGCAGCGGCGCGCGCGCAGACTCCCGGCCGACCCCCTCCCTCCTGCCCTACCACGTCGGTCAGCCTCTAATACGGAGCATCTTCCAGCTGCCGCTGTGCACCGAACCATCCGACTCGTGCCTCGGACGGGCTCGGTATAGGTCGATCGTTTTTTTTGTTTTCACATTTTTCGGTATGATATTCCGGCAAACGGCAGTTGGCTCCGGGACGTAGAGGCGAAGTGACGTCGCGTCCGTGTATATTCAGTATAGGGATAATTTTTCCTCTTTTTCTTCTTGCCAGGTACTTTGAGGGCCGACGCGACGAGGCGCTTTGAGGGATGTGTCACTCGTTTCAACTTTTTCGCCGCGAGTGAATTTACAACACTCGGCGACGTTTTCAAAGAGTTATTACGCTCGTTTACGGCCTCTTGATCTACGCGCCGATCTTCATCGTTCGGAGCACACGGTCTGACCCACGCGAGCTTTTTCCACTGCGGGGGCTAGGTCAACGCTGAAATGTAGTTCGTTTTATTTCTCGTCTTCGAAATACCCGGGCAATTTCTATAGCGGGGTCGGAACCAATTCCCCGATGCACATGTACGTGTACACACCGGAATATATAATGTAATGCGTATGCGTAAGAGCAATTCGCAAAATGTTCCTCGCTCAACGTTCGAATTTCCGACAAGTCGAAAAAGTTCTATCTTTCTCTCTCTCTCTCTCTCTCTCTCTCTCTCTCTCTCTCTCTCTCTCTCTCTCCGCGGATCTTTTGAACGTATTGTGTCTTTTTTTTCGAAAAATTTGTTCCAACCCGAATTCAATTCTTGAATGAAACCCTACTAGATAACCCAACTCCGCGGGCATTGTCTCTTCGAACAATAAAGAGCTTATACTCTGTTCGAGAACTGAACCATGAACAACTCTCGAATGTATCCATTCAATTCTTGAAAACACACACGGGGATTAATCTCAATGCGCACTATTGAAAATTACTTACGAAAATAGGACGCGAACAATGGCCACTGAAATTGAGAAGATTTATTACGTATTAATCTTTCTTTCCCGCTGGAACAGCTTATTTTGCCTCCTCCTGTACTGCTCTCGTCTGCTCAGCCTATTAGGACGCGAGAAATGGGATCCTAATAGGAATACTGAGAATCCGAATGGATATGAGATGTTGGAGATATTTAGTTGCAAGACATCACATCCAAATCCACGATGTTTCGTTGTTTTTCAACCGTCATGTTTCTTCTTAATCTTAATTTCCTTTGATAAAGCACGAGAAAAGGAGAAACGGAAATATTTCACGTTATACAGTTATAAATCCTAAACATTGTAAACAATTTTTTATCAAATTTTATTATCTGATTTTCATTCAGAAACATCGGAAGTCTTTTTCGAACAGCTTTTATTAAATCATTATTTTCTTGTTCTTTTTGAAATCTTTTTCTCGTTTGTCCGCGGAAAAATGCTTGAAATAGATATTAAACCAATTAGACTCATGTTTCAAGGTGATTCTCAAAGACTTTAAAAAAGTACGTAGAACACCACTGGCGTGTCAAGTCTGAAAGTCAGGACAAACTGAATGTAAGTGCTTAATTGGTACCTTGGTCGATTCGCGACGGAGAATTTTTTACCTTGATCAAAGCTTGAAACCAACAATTTCAGTACACGCTCTAAATTGAGTGTACCCATGCTCGATTGATTTTTCTTTTTATAAAATTGTTATTCCAAGGAACATTTTTACACGATGTCGCAAGTCTGCAAAGACAATTTTTTCCCATCAAACTCTTTATGAATGTACTCATATGTAGGTTAATAAAATATTTTATGGTATAGTGATCGAACGCGAATTTCATGCATCGATTAGTGTGCGTAAAATCCGATTTCACGCACTAGTACTATAATAATTGGGAAAAAACACTAGTGCGTAAAATCGACGTGTAAAATCAGCGTTTATGATTACGTATATACCATAAATTGAATAATAAAGATCATACAGCTGAGAGGGAATGATCGCTACGAAATGAATAAGTCGATCAGATAGAAAAATGATCGTGAGTAAGAAGATATACACTATCACGAGGGAAATATTGACGTATATAAGATAAGCTGTCAAATATTTCCGATAATGAGCCTAGCTGTATACACGCGGGGAATCTGGCGTATCCCAAAAGAAAACCCTCCCTACCCACAAATACCCAAAGAAACACTCTGTATACAAGATTGGGGAATGGTATTAGCCGTGCGCGCGGCGAGGCAAAAGGCAAAAAAGCGAGGGAGGATATAGAAAGATAAAAAGATCGAAATACTATTGGAGTCTCTTTACCCGGGCGAGCAATGCCATTTGATAGGATTAGAGGAGGGGGAGGGGAGAGCATCGTAAAAAATCCCTTTGTCTCGTTCCGTATTTTCGGGCTTTCCAATGTTACGTGTCAGTCGGATCCCTTTATACGCTCCCGTATGGAGGCTGATCTATAAAACAGCTCGGTTCTCGCACGTAGGCGCGGGATGAGATCGAAGCGTATGGCTGTATCAAGGTTATATGTAGTGCTTCAAACAGCCTTCTCTACTTCGAGAAAAATCCCCCGGCTAATTTTCACTTGTGGCCCTCGGCTGTTCAGGTGAGAGTCGCCGCGCCGAGGGGGGGAAAAACACGCGGCAGTCGTTTATCTAATTGGGATTTATTTAATGTTTACAGTCGGATGAAGAAGTTCTCGAGGTCCATCTGCGTAAGCAATTTATTATCCGACAAACCTGTGCTCGTGGACGTGACTCCAAAACAATTACAGGATCAGAATGGCGAGAACGACTTTCCTAAAGAGCCGAGTTACACGTGGATACTCGAACATTCAGAGAAAAATATAGGATTCGGAGATAAGTTCGAAGAATGACGATTTCGAGGAACTTCAAATATTTATCTACAATTTTGTGCAGAATATGAGTAATATTTTCAAATACTGGAAAAAAACACTACAAAGCGGATTAAAAGTACGCTCTTCCAACGAGGCTTTATGAATTGGAATATTTTTAAAATGAACGTTACATTGGATTCCCCTCACTTTTTCCAATGGTTGGTGAAAAATGTGCTAATTGGTGACGAAGGTTGGAATAACGAAATAAAATGTTTGATGAACTAGAAATGGAACGCTTGTTAGTGGAAACGATGAAGATTTTGTGTTCTATTACGTCGAAAATAAACATTGATTTTCCTGTCTTGGGCAAGGGATAATAGGGATGCAAATAACGATTATTGCGAGAAATGCTGACATTCAGTTATTCTCGTACATCTTTTTCCGTCGAAAAGTGGAGTCTGAGGATGTAAATAACGGTTGTTATGGAGATTACATGAAAATTGGGTATTCGTCGTCGTCAAAAATTCTAGACAATGGACCTTGAATTAATTTTTTTTGCATCTTAGATTACTCGGAATGTAAACAACGGTTGCTATGGAAAATTCTGAAGATTCGAAGTCCAATTCCTTCAACTCACGCACATACAAACATTCCAAGTCAACTGAGGTCCGAACAAGTTAGGGGATGGACAAGTATTCAATACAAAAGATCTCCCCGGCATCGAACTCCAGTTTGAATGATGAAAATTTGTTTCAAAACTGATCAATCACGTCAAGTCTTGTGCGGGGTTTCAGTTTATCGGGTTGTATTGACATGTGAACTTCGCAAACAGCTGGGACTAACTTCCTGCAGCACTTACATCTACGCACTCCCGGGTGTACGCATACGTGAGGACACACACACTCACACAAACTGGAGCGTATGGAGAGTCGAGGTTCCATAGAAAATACATGCGCGACATATGTGTGTCGAGGAGCGGCGGTGAACTCGACAGGTGTGCGCTTACAAGAAAACGCTATTAACGGCTACGGCCAGTTGGAAAACCTCAAAATAGCCCGGCCGAACAAACAGGCGCGATTAGGCAGTGGCCGTTGGATTGAGCGTTCAAATGCAGTTTGACCTGAATTTTCCCCCTCCCCCATTGAATATAAATGACGCCTCCACGTAGGCGTCAATACTCCGGCGCACACTTTCCAATATGGATTCTTGAATGAATCCGCTAGCATAACCGCGTTGAATACTCGGGGTAGGTAGCTTGAGAAAATTTTTCGTGACCGTAGCACCGTTGCACCATGTCATTTGAAATTATTGAGAGAAAATCAACGTCCAAAATCAAAGGGTGTAAGCGTTCGCTTTTTCAAAGGGAAAACGCGTTCGCGAGTGGAAAATCACGAACCGAGCTGGGGAAAGCCACATCCGTACCATATTACGCATCATGTATTCTAAAGAGTGTATGAATCGTCTGGTATTTCATGCACTTGGCTGAACAGACAGTGGCACCGTCTGTTCAGCCAAGAATTCTTCACCGAAAATTTAAGAAATTTCGACGATTCTTTGATGCGATAATATAAATCGCATCAAAGCTTTGAATGCTTCTTTACGCTTTGAACTTGCAAAAGGACTCAAGAGTACGTATAGAGAGAGACCATTTTTTACTGTTGCCCTCATTATTTGACGAAGCATTTCTCCACAGGGCGATGTGTTATTCTTACTCCACCTCTGCGGTGATACTTTAGCCTCCACTATCAATCATTCCAAAAAAATCACTCGTAACTCAGCCCGAAGGTTCCGTAGAGCAACGACTAAAAGTGAATTCCAAAGTTTTTCAATCAAGATATTGAATGGCATTGATTTAGTAACTACGAATGGATCGGTCCTACTTCTCAGCTATCAATTAATCACGGGCGGTGTTTTTTTTTCCTACTCGTTACAAAGGAAAACAAGTCTATTTCTTCTGGTGATACATTTCCAGAGGTATGAAACATACGCAATTCAGGAGCATTCCCTCTTGAATTTGCATCAAAATATATCAATTAGATTTTGCGCCGTGCTCATTTAGCCCCGGCAACCTCGGCTGCGATGTGAAACAGCTACAGCTATTATTTTGCAACGACATTCCATTAACATTTGCAAAACGAAGTGAGCTTTGAGTGTTTTTCACGAGCGAGCGGAGGGGTATTGTATTTAGCTTGATGAAAGTTAAATACAATGAACAGTCACGGCGCAAATGGTGCCCCGGCGGACCGTGAGAGCTTCAAAGGGACTGGAAATAAGCGAAGCCACTGCTAATTTCAGACTCGAATAATTCTGTCATGATATTGGCCGTTATTTTGGACTCTCTATACCGTATAGCCAATGCAAGGCAGAGTCTCTCGTGTTTTTTCTTTCCTCCCGCCAAAGTACGAACCAAGAGAATTCCAAGGAGAGCAGAGCCTCTCGAGTGTCCTTCCTCGCGCGGGTATCCGTGAAAGGGAGCGCGTAGCGGCCGCCCAGATAAAGTTGATAAATTCCACGAGCCAAGTTGGCTGTCGGGTCTCTCGGTGAGACCGAGCTGTGGTCGCGAGTTTTCAATGTCACGCGTTTGTTTTCGTCGGAATTAAAAGTTTGGCTCGGCAAGGAAACGTACCTTCGCTCGGGATTAAGCGCCGCGACGGCCGACGGGACGCGAAGTTTCGATATTGTTGGTTCGAAAAGCGACAGGTGTGGATCGTCCCTCTGCTACTCGGCGGAGCAATTGAAAAAAATCGTTGCCCGGACAAATCAATATCACACAAAGAGGAATCGGACAATCCGAAATTGTCCGACAGGACTTGGATATTCACTCTGTTCTTTCATGGACGCTCGATAAACATATCCGTGTAATCCCCCCGAGTAAATACACTCGTCTTTCCCAGCGTACGTCGCAATTTATTTGTTGACAAATGAATAAATATAAACGCATGTACACATTCGCAAAATATTGTTGTTCATGTAATGTGGACAGAGCGAATTTTTGAATATTTGACGTGGAAATTTGGAATAAAAGAAAATCTTAATATTCTGTGTATCGCGTGACGTGTTTAATTTCGCAAATGCATACATCACAGCGATGAGCATATATCAATCAACCATACGGCCAACGCGATTTCACCAATTTGTCATTTACAAAGCATCGAATAATGCGACATCGGCAGCGATACCTGCAAACGTCCTCCTTCGAGGCCGACGATTCGATTGGCGAAATTTTGCTTTCCAAACTGTTTGATCTGACCACGCTAATGTACTGCGTTACATCCGTCGCTCTCGCGGTCGGCGGCTTGGTAATGGAACTCGGCGTCGGACACACGGCCGGCGACGAATCGTCTGGAATAAACGATAAAATTACGTTATCGCAGGGTTGGAGCCGGAGGTCGAGATTACTCGAGACGTAGTTCTTATGCTGCGATTATCCAGCGCGAGTTACACGCGCAACTATACGAGGCTGATTAATAACAATTACCCGGGGCTTTATCCCGTCGAAACGCATTTAGTCGAAAGAATCTCGGGGCTCAAACTCAATTTCGCGGAATTTTCCATGGGATAAATGGGTTGGGCGTGTAAAAAGAAAAGTTGCCGCTCAAGCCGCTTATCTCTCTTACCCCGGGCTGGTCAAAACTTTGTAAACGCATTCAAAAAGTTGCGGCAGATTAGAGTTTACAGGAAGACATGAATAGCCTCGGCCATTATGCAGCCCGGAACGCCTATACGTATATATATGTATGTCTTTCCGCGCCAGCTGAAAAGAGACGTCCTTTTCAAAACGGTATTACCCTGTTAATCGGCGGCAATCGCTCCCATTGACATACCTCGTTTTCCCCATGGAGAGTCCGACCAACGAAGCTCGTACGACTGCGGGGCGAATCAAACGATGAATCGTCCTCTCGTACGCTTTTTACAACGAGAAAAATCCAATTTAATGAGCGGGCCGTGTATTGCTCGTCGGGAATAAGGGCCGAATGCGCGTGTATCGAATGCGCGACATAAATCCAACGTATTCCATTGGAAATGTAAGTCAGAATGTCACGGGAAATCCTCGGGTGCATGGGCGTTTTATTTTTAGCTTCTGCGCTTGTAAAACTGCCCGTGCGACACGCAAATTAGGTTCCGCAAGCTGCTTTCCACTCCCGGGACGCGCGTAATTCTGGTCGTTACGAAAATCTTCAAAACTAAGGCACTCGTTGACTACGTGACATGAGATAAATAGAATTTTATTTCACTTACAACAAATGTCTACGGTTAAACTTCAGTTATTTCAAGGTAATTGTATATTTAACGAGTGCGAGCATTTTTAAGATTCTGGTACCAACCGAGAATCATATATGCATTTCGTGTGGGAAACTGCTTGCGAAACTTAATTTACGTATCGCAGGCAGTTTTACTCTCACGACAAGCAACTTTCAAAATGCTACGAATAAATAAATTTGCATATACGCTTGCAAGCTGAGTTTTTTTTTTGATATTTTGGTCTTTTTGAATGAAATATGTTAAGTAGATCTACATTAATCAGTGTAAAAAAATTTCGGGATATTTTGTGGTCTAGGAAAATTTATCTTTTTTATTCTACAATGAATACTTTTTCTTTGCTAGATCTAAGGTCTCTCAGTAGTGGAGAAGCTTTGTGAAACCAATACCGATAAAGCTTTGTGGGTTGGGTACCCTAACACCTCATATTCAATTTCACCTATATACAAACCAGCCTTATATCGACGGCCCTTACGAAGAAAAGCACATTTCAAATCTCCGACGAAAAAAAGCACATTTCGACCTTCCGGCGAAGAAAAGCACATTTCACGGTTTACGACGAAGAAAAACACATTTCAGCTTCTCGGACGAAAAAAGCACATTTCAGTTTCTCGGACGAAAAAAAGCACATTTCAGCTTCTCGGACGAAGAAAAGCACATTTCAGCTACGTAGTATATTGAATGATGAGATGTATGAAATTGGGCATCTCAATACTCGTGAGAGTGTGTGAGAATGTGCAATGTATTATTTTACTTGTATGTAATGTATTATTTTACGTGGTAATGCGCAGATAATTTTCTACCGCATCGAATAACCTGAAATGTACTTTTCTTCGACCGAAATGTGCTTTTCTTCGTCCGAGAAGCTGAAATGTGCTTTTTTTCGTCCGAGAAGCCGAAATGTGTTTTTCTTCGACTGAGAAACTGGAATATGCTTCTCTTCGTCCGATAAACGAAATGTGTTTTTTTTCGTCGGAGATTTGAAATGTGCTTTTCTTCGTTAGGGCCGTCGATATAGTCTAACGTTTTCTTTTCCCAAAATTATCCTATAAAGTATATACAAGAAGTCATAGACGAATGGATAATATCGAATAAATCGACGGAACATATTCTGAAAATCGAAACGTTAGACTGCGCGTGGCTTCAAACACGAGGCGCATCCATAGAACCATCTGACAAAGTTTCATCGTGATATCGGTCAGCCAAAAGTTTTAAACTCTCCTAGTCGGCGTACGGTTGAAAATTCATCCCCACGAGCTGTTACAATCCCCCCCTTAGAATCCCCCACGCTCGCGCCTATCCCTTAGGTTCGTCAATATTGAATTTTCCCTTGAAAAACCCATCCCACGGTAATCCGCCCACCCGATTTTTCACACTCTTTTTATCGTCTTTATGAATCCCCCGTGTCGAGAGACTCATCTCTCCAGCCTTTGCTCGACTTTCATATGATATTTTTTTCCTTTCTTTCGCCTCTCGATCGATTAGGACACACATGCGCGTGGAGGGGAGGCGGAAATCCGCGCGCCGTGTTCGTACGTTTTCACGAATTAAAGCCGGAGCCATTAGGATAAACAGCGAGCGTTTAGCTGCGAATCCGCCCAGCCCAATTAAAAAGTTAGCCCACTCCCCGGCCAACGTCGGATTTCGTTCTCCCGGAGCTTTGTTTTTTCGTACTCCCGCGCCGTTTGCCTCTGCTGCAGCCGTCAGCCGTCGAGCGTATCTCGAAGCGTTAAAGAAACAACGAGGGCTAATTGTCCACGTCGATCAGAGACGACTCGGAGCTATTTTTGATACTTTTGGTGCGATTATCCCGAAGAAGCGATATAGCAGGTGACCCGTGATATTTTTTCATGTTTTCACAGCGGAACGAAAGCGGGGGCTCGAGCTCGCGTAAAGTGCCCCGGGCTTTTCAAGTGGAATGAGCCCGGATTGGGTCGGACGAGGATTATGACTTGGTTTACTCGGACGCGGCGGTTCGCGACCACTTACTCTTATGCCGCGATGTGGTTCTGAATTTTCAAAGGGATATAACCCATCCGCGGCAACAGCCCCAACGTGTACTCGACTCTCTACGAGCAGGCGTGACGTATGTATACGTTGTCGGGACGGCGACGCGCTTTTCCGGTGGGATTTTTACTGTTATACAAAAACATCTCCGGAATCTTTTTCTTTTTTTTTGCAAGACTCGTACCACGTACCGTAAAATTACAGTTTTCGAACGATGAAACTTGATTGCGATGAAACCGAGCTTTCCCGATAGTTGACTATTTGCGACATAGATATATCGACCCCTGCTCGCGAGGCATTTTTTTTTCTATTTCTTCGGTTTCATTATGAAAGGCACAAGCGTTTCGCGTGCGATCGGAACCGATCCGAGGTGGAAAACAACGAAACAATCGTTTTCGCGTGGAAAAGTCAAAACGTGCTCGACGCTTCTCGTGCGAGGGGAAGAGAAAGCTGAAAAGTGCGTACTTTTTGCCGAGCTTTTTCAAACTCGCTACCACCTCGTGCAGAGCCACGATATATCCCCTCTCGGCGTATATATAAGAGCCGCGTACACACGTGACAAGCATTTTCACTTCCGTTTGGACGACAAAAAAACCCACGGGTGGTTTGGAGCGAAACGAAAGCACGAATTTGATACACAGCTGGCACTGAGAAATCGCGTGGAATAAAATATGACGTTTGTCCATTTAATCAGTTGATTTACGATTACACTTTGACGGAATAATATTCGTCATTAGAAAGTCCCGAGCTACGTGTCTAGAAATATCCTAGTTTGGAAATACTATGGCCACGCAGCTTCAGAGCGTGTTTGATTACTCGAGTTCATCAATACAAACAAGCTGCATCTGAATTTAATGAAGATAAATAGAAAAAATTATCGCGATTAAATGAGCTCATATGAAAACACCTCTAACGTCGCGTGGTTGACCGTCAGTTTAATCCACCAGGGAAAAATTTGAAAAAGCGCCTCGACCGCGAACGTCTTCGGCGGCCACCTGTAGCCCCCGGTAGGGCAATCGATAGCGGTGCTGCGTTTCCAACTGCCGCGGCTGACTGCAGATATATACGCATATACGAACCGAGACACAACCGGTTTTGACGCACACAAAAATTTTTGTATACACATACCTGTTGTTTCACCGAGCTGGGGTACTGCATTAAACTAATGTTCGTCAGAGTCGTTTCCGCTCGACACTCGTGATATTGGACGAATGTGTGCTTGGAACGGAGTACTTGGTGGAGACTTAAACGTGGCTCTTCGTCGCGGAAAATCTCGGGAAGTATTTGATACTTAGTTTGCTGAAATTAAAATTTTGAGAGATGATTTTAGGGGCACTTCATGTTCTGTGAAAATATTCCACAAAAAAAACTTTTTTCATTAAAAACTAGCGGCTTGCTGTATATATACGGCTTCAAGTATGTGGGCTGAAGTTGGCTACAAGAGAGCCATTCGCATGTTTATGCGTAACAGTATTATAACTCATTACCTTTGCGAGTGTTTTTCTAGTCTCACGAAAAAAAATGTTAGAAACGTTTTTTAAAAAAAAGCTTCTATACAGACGACTAAAAAGAAGAATAGTATATTATGCAACTAGTGCGTGAAATTTTGAAGACGTGTGTCATGGGGACGGGTCCACGCGTGGCCGGCGAAGCCGGCCACGAGTATTACACGTTCTTCATACAAGTGATTGAAAATGAACGCACCAGTTGGATACGATATTCGTTCAAGAGATATCGTATGCCAAAATAACGGCACACGTACGTAAAAGTACTACCCGTAGATTCGATACGAAAGTTCAATTTTCGCACAATGAACAATGCTTCATCTATGGAAAGTCAACAATCAAATCACGACGTCAAATAGTCACCGACAGAACAAAACACGCTGTTGTATGAATACCCAAACAAATCCACGCATACTCATAAGCAAGAGTTCGGATTCAGTATTGTTGAAAAGATTTACGTAGATGGCAGTTTGGTATTCGGAAGTAGACAGAATGGGGAAATTTCAGTTGGAGATTGTACTTTAGCAGTCGAATATTCAAGCGTCCGAGCGACTGTATCTCGGATCGCGCGGCTCTTCGCAACTTTGTTAATATAGCCAATGCAACAATCCTCGGACGAGATAAGAGCGAAGGGTATAGGAAAGTCTGTGGGCAGCCACGTCACGTAGTCCTTTGGACAACTCGAGTTTCAATATGAATTCGCTTCGCCTCGAGCGAATATTTCCTATGAACTGTCGAAATCTCCTTCTACAGGGTCGAAGGAGGTTGTTCGATAAGTCGCCCTCTCTCTCTATCCCCAAGGAATTTATTTCAACTTAGCGCGCGGATTGGCCTGTTTCCGGCGCGTGTACAATCCGAGTAGCACTTGGTGTGTTTATCGAGCTTCGACGTCGTATGTGCAGTAATCGAAGTCATAAATAATCTCGACGGCTTCGCGGCGTTGCGCGAAATTATAAGAATATCATTAGTATTCACGCGAGTACACGGGCGGGAGATAAATCACGCGCAACAGTTTAGAATGTTTCAAGTGAAACACAATATAGATTTACCGAGTTGCGTACGGTATTGCGAGGACCATGAATCTCCATAAATTACAGGGAAAACCTGTACAACGTCGGACCTAATGCAAGCCGTGTCCTCAGTTAGTTCCGCGTGCTCCTCCCAAATTTGTTTGACCGAATTCACACGGCGAACCTGTGTGTTTTCCATCCCGAAATTTTTCAATCCGTCGATCCTTCGATGAAAATCGCGTTTCCATCTAAATCCACACACCCTCGACGGTTTACACACTTTTTCACCAGGGAAGTTCGTATTCCAGACCCGCATAGCAGTAGAATCAGCGACTCGGAATGGAAGTACTGAAAAATACTTGCGCGTGCCAACCTTGATCCCGTCGTGTAATTGTCAAAGCGAACGCGGCGACAAACGAAGGGATACACGTGCGCGTTTTCCGCGTGAATTTCCACCGGCTGTGCGCGGGATTTGGGAAAAATGTGGGTCGGCCGGAGCGGCTCCATCCGCAATAACCGTTCAGGGGCGGAGAAATCGAATTGGGGCTCGGCTCACGGCAGACCAGAGGCTCTCCCGCTTGCCCAACACACCCGACGACAGCCCGGGGGCGAGTGGATCGCTTGTGCTCCGGACCCCGGGGCAGATACTCGGGTAATTCCCGATTGCCGGTTGACGTCCGCGGATGAATTGTCCTTCATTCCCGGGTCTGGCAGGGAAAGGGGAGATTGTTTCGACCTCGCGCCGAAGCTCGAGAGTTGGCCGGGTGGAAAAAAATTCTCTCGGTCCTGGGGAATCTTGGCGACTCGGATTATTTGAAGAATCCGTCACAGCTTTCGCTAAATTCTCAAGGGTATCCCTAGGGAGCCCTTCGAATCCGCGACGATTCGACGATAGACGCGCAGTTGCGTCGAGGACGATGTTTTGTTACGCGTGTGGAGAATCACGCAAGAGTGAAACGTGGAGAGTTAAATTTCCCAGCGTGTGGATACAGAGTTTTAAGCGGGGACAAACTCGTTGAGCCTCGGAGTCGACGGGGGAAAATTCGTGTCGCACTGGCTGTATAACAAACCACTCGCACGCGCTGCTGCTGTCGGAGAGAAGAAACCCGGAGCTCGTTAGAAATCGGGGGAAACTTCGCGCGTATGTATAATATACTTTTGCTGATCGCTTTTAATCCCGCCGCGACGGTTGGAGCCATGCGCAGGCCGAGGCAAGTTGGATAAACCGAATGCCGGGGAGGAGCGGCGCGCACATATACATATATTACCCGGGGAACGAAACGGTCTTACGAGTTTCAACGCGAATGTATATAGGGCCGTAGTTTCTCCGGGCCGTGCATGAATATGCATCGCGCTCTCGCACCGATTCGCGAGACCCATTGGCTTGGAAAATCTCGCGGATTTTCTGGCTGCATTACACGAGTTGGCCGCGATTGCTGCGAGAGCCCCGTGCCAGAGAGGAGAAGACGTTAGCCGCTCGCGCCGCGGTATGCGCTCGGCTTTATCTCCGGCTTGATAAACTCCCGCCCGGGATTATATTATTCGAAAACGCCGTGTCTTGCGCCCCCGCGACTCGTGTGAGAAATTTGATTTTCCCAACACTGCAGTTGAATAATGTAGCGCGTACGCTTTTGAGACTTTCGTGAAATTAACGAGTCGACGGAGTGGCGTTGAAAGATTTCGTCAAATTTTCAAAATTTCTCGGCTCGTTGGAAGAATTGGAAATCAATGATGTACCACGTATTTCGTTGATCCAGTTTCCGAGAAGCTATTGTCATCCGACGATTTTTCATTGTCGATTTGAACGCGATGCATATTACGCGAGAAACCATACAGTGTTGGTATCGCGTATCGAGTGTTTCCCAGGATATACTTGACGAGTATTGTGCGGGAGTGAAAGGCCCCGAGACAAGGGCGAGTGCGAAATCATCGGGAATAGCCGCGTCCAACCCCTGTTTCACGCTGTATTATTTCCAACGAGTGCACGAATCGGCTCTGATTTCACGTATTCACGGTGGATAGAGAGAGTGGCGCATTCTTCCCACGCACGCGATTCATTATACCAATTTTTACAAACCTAATATGGGAGGGTATACATTGTTTTTTCTCACTGTTAGCATAAGTTGATTTTAATGGAGAAGGTAAAATCACAGCCAAGGCGATTAGCGGGATGTTGTCTCGAAGAGGCCTCGTGAATTAAGATTCTTTCCGCCCTTGGTTACTATAGCGGTTTTCTATCGGATTCGCCGATACATCTCCTTGACTTTCATTGATATATCAATGAATTTCATTCTCGTAAATCCAAAAAATTATTAACTGCTCCAGAACACTTTAGCAACGATTGCTACTGAAAATTCAATCAGTTCTTTACATCTTGCCAAAACTGACTCGTGTACAGAAATCAAAGAATAGCGGACCGTTTCTCCGGGTGATATCGCGTGCCAAAAATAGCATCACATATCGCGTATACATACGCGAGTACACAGGAATTTTAAGAATTCGAGATTGTTCGACCGTGTAATTTACAAAAATAAGCGTTACGACGTCCCATTCAAGTTTTCTTCTTCTTTCTCCCTCGACAGCGTCCGTGAAAGATTGTCAGTAATCCGCGGAGGCTGATGAAAATTTGAGGCGTGTGATTTTGGGGTGGATATACGGCGCGTCAGGCGGGTTATTACCGTAGCCGCGTCCAGGTCGATCCGACCGGGTCCGAAACCGAGTGTGCTCATCCCGGGATCGATACACCATTGCCTGCCGTAGGCGAATAAATTTTCGCTCCATATAGGGACCGGTCGTGTATACACATACACACACACACACACACACACGTGACTAACATCAGCATTATACCTTGGGCGCGCGCGCATGAAAAATTCAACTGAGCGATGGCACGGCCGCGGCAAATTGCGAGAGCCGAGGTAAGAAACTCCTGCGATTAATAATCCATGGATTGTCGCCCCGTTGTATACTGTACGGCCAACCGGTGCCACGACTGATTGCGATATTGCCCCCCATCCCCCCCCCCCTCGAACGTCGAGAGCACGGAGAGACAATGTGGCGATATATGGATGGCTTTCGCGGGACTGCGTGCGATAAGACCCCCCCGGGAAGCTGTTGCCTATATATATA
>CM037084.1:63523663-63572682 GCA_020882725.1 Aphelinus certus | reverse complement strand
TATATATATATATATATTAACACGCGCGCGTACGTATATATTCGTCGCTCGCGGAGAATAGGGCGAAAGTCGAATTGGGTCACTCGCGCGCGGATTGTTTCTCGGGTGAAAAAGCGCGCGTATGTATACGATTGTATCACTTCGTGAGCAACTGTCGCAAGCATCGGGTATATATTTATCGCGATTCGTGCAGGTGAACGTTTTGAAAAGTTGCCATTGTTCAAAGAGTCGGCTCCGCGCGCGCATCGACTGTATACGACTCGTATATGTGCACGAAACTCGAGGAACTCACCGAAACAACCCGCGAAGGCTCGGCGACTCTTCTCCGACCCGGATGATTCCTTAATCCAAGAGTGTATAATCGCCTCTGAACAAGAAGGGGCCAACTCAGCGTCCGGTTGAAAAAAAGGGGCCAATTCGCAGTCCGTGCAATAATTTTCCAAATAAACCGACAACTAAATCTTTCACAATAATATTAATCATCGGCATGACTTATTTTTTTACAATCTATTGCGCGCGTGAACATCGGGTAAACTTGTGTGCCAGATGAAAAATTCGCCCGCAAATTGATAATTTATCACGCGGGAAATTGAAAAATTTGCAAATTATTGACTGCGAGTTGGCTCCTGGTTGTTCGGAGGCGACGTACGTCAGTCGGACGGCAGTTTTAAATTTTTATTTTGTTTTCGCTGACGAAGCGATCCCGAAGCTCGATTAATTTGTTCAAAAGCTCTCCCCGTACGAGCGTATACACCAGGCGGGTAAATTGAATCGACGCGTTTCGAGGAAACATTCTATCCACAAAATCCGCGTACAGTTAGAATTTGCGCGAAAAAAATGTGCCAACGCTCGAAATCCCTCTTGTTTTTCGACCGATAGTTCCCCGCCAGGTAAAAGTACTCGTCGATCGCTCGTCACCGTCCAAAATACGTCGAAAACTGACCCCGAGGTATATATCAAGCGGGCCGCGGCGCGAAAACCCGTCTTGGAAGCTGCGGGGCTTTGAGCAACAACCGGGGGGACGCTGCTGGGCTTTGAGCCGCGCCGGGGGCAAAATCAATTGCTGGGCATCGGGCGCACAATGCGAAAAGCTCGCGAGACCATGAGAGAGAGAGAGATGGCCTCGGCGGGCAAAGGTAAATTCTAAATATAAACCATGGATCGGGCTGTGCAGCCCGAGAGAGACTAGTGCGGGGGCGGCTTAGCGCCACGAGGAGATATCGATTCGTGCAGCCCAGCCAACGCCACCGCCGGCCGACGACTACTCTTCCTCTCCGACCCGGCTCTTCCCTTTTTTTTCACCCCCACAGCTGCTGAACGCCGGCTGTTTCGCACTGCGATTCAATTTTCCCGCGCACCAGTTGTATGTATATGCTCGAGGATACGCGCGATATGGAGAGACTCCGAGTTGGCTGTCCCTCGTGGATGGGTCCCTGGTATTGTGACTTACTCTCTGGATTTGTCACGATGAAAAACTACTGTGTCGAAGTGGAAAGTCACCGTATGAAAGTGCAGGGCCGATTCACTAGTGAGAAAAGTGATCTTTTTCGAGTGGCGAATGGAGGAATTGTCGAAACCATTGGAATTTGAGGTAAATATGCACGTGGTATTACAGTGAAGATTTCACATTGCTTTTTACTTGGAATGGAATGGAATGAAGCGAGTTTCTATATGGGTACTATTTCATTCATTCGTGCGTCGTGATGCTGCCTGTCCTTGGGTAGATACGCTCCGTCCCGAGTTTTACACGCGCAGTGTGTTTCTGTCTCGAATTACCTCTTCTCAGAGTCTTGAATTTTCACCATCGAATTTTCCTTGTAAAGTTCAATTTTGAAGATCGAAAGATGATAAAGATGTGTGTCACGCTGGGCTTCGACATATTTTTGATCTTGTATAGATTTACCCAACGCGAATAATTTTGTTGGGAAAATCATTCTTGCTAGCTCCTGAAGAATCCGCAGAGTGAAAAGCCTTTGATGTAAGGCAGTTCCTTGTTTTGGGCATGGAAAAAATTATTCCGGGAGTCCACAGTCGGGCTGAGAGAAACCTTTCCCGTTATTAGCGTTGGAATGTGGGACGTCTAAAAAAGTGAGCTGCCGCGTTTTTCTGTCTGAACTCAATTATGTGACTTTTCAATTTTCAACTCCATTAAAACAGCGTACAAGAAGAAAACGGCGAGAATCAAACTTACGTATTTTTCTTAATTTTGCACTGTTGTTTTCATCGCCAGATTAACGAAAATAGTGTATTCCACAACAAGAAAAGTTATCATCCAAATGATCTTTGAACCGAGATTTACTCAAAATACACCGCGATTCTATATTATAAGTACATATTTTCTTAAAAATACTTCGATTCCATTAGCAGTCGAAAAACGATCCTGAAGCTGACAAAAGTCATTCGCCAACAACAATTTTTATGGGACACAATATTTCGTAACCCACATACACCAGATTCATGATGTATTTACAGACTCCACTTACGCACAGTTGGATGATTATTTCAAACAGAAATGAAAAAAATATTTTGTTATAATATTCGTATGTAGAGGATCGATGGAATATCAATTCAAGTGTCAACACGACTTTTCACATATGCATATCTACTCGCGTTTATACATCCTCTCGTACATTCATTCAAATAACATGAATGATTTTGACCTAATTAATTCGTATGTAAATAATCCAACAAAGGGGGAGAATCCGTAACGGGTATTAATGTGAAAGTATATAGGCCGGCTAATATTTACAGGGGAAGCGATCCACCCTTCATACATATATCTAGATCAAAACGAGCTTTATCTCCATCCCTCCGAATAATTATTGTCCCTACTGTGCGTGTACAGCGTTCCTTGGATCTATACGATCACGCGACTCTTTAAAAAACCGCCAAGCAACAGGATCATCTTGCGAATTCAATTTGAAATTTCAAACGAACAGCCTCGAGTTTGGATTAGGATTTCGAGGCTGTAAGACGCTCGGGGAGAGACGGCAAATCGTATTCGGGGCGCAGTGCGAAACTCGGGACAAAGCGGCAGGGCGGAATTCAAACGAGACACAATAAAGACGATAACGAGAGAATGAAAAGACAAGCGCCCGAGATACCGTTTGTTATCCGGCCCGTGTAATTACCTGCTCTATACATTGAGTTACACGCGCACTGTTCGTCGATACTCTCGCGATCCTCGTCTCGACCTCTTCGCCGCGTATACCTTTGTTTTTTCATCCCCCCGGACGCATCGGCGTATCGTGAAAGGAAAAATAAAAAATCTCGCACGCGTAATTTTACGCGGTTCCGCGTATATATATATGCGAAATTAATTTGGTTGCGGAGACACGAAATCGCAAGAGATTTATATATATTATACATGCATAATTAATGTGTGTATATCCCTCGCGATTTGAATATCTCGGTTAGCATCGAGCTCGAACGAAACCAAACGAACTTGTATACATTAGTTTTCCTCTCTCAGAATTAGCCGGGGCACGAGTTAATTCGCTCGCGATTATTCCTTGGCTTGTATTTCGAATGCGATGTGGAATCGTGAGTTATATGGAACTCTTGGCAACTCAATTGCTCGTGTATGAAAGAACAAAACTGTTTTCCGCAGTGCTCGCGAAGTGCTCTCGATATCTCGAGAGGCGCTGCTAATTATCGATCCCGCGACACACACACTACGAGTCCGAGGGGCAACTTTAACCCGAAACAATCGGTTGGATACGCTAGATTATCTGATAATCGATCGCGTGTGCACCCGAGGAGCCAGCATTAATAAGGCGGAACGCTTGTGTCCGTTCTTTGGTAAATATTTACGCGGTCCACGAACGAATTCCGATTCTCCCTTGGATATATTCCAGGAGTGTTTTTTTTCTCGATCGACGACGCACTGGATAAATTCATCAAGAACAGTCGACTTGGATATCATATGATTTAGTACTTTTGTAAAGCCTCTATTGTTTCGTGAAGGATCTTAGTAGTTTTCTCATCAAGCGAGCGAAAGACAGAGTTTCATTCTTCGTCTTCGTGTACTAAGCAAAGTTGACTTCTGCTCCTTAAAATCACGGAATTTAATCCTAGTGAGAGTAATGTCAAGGAATATACCATTATGTAGCAAGTACACCATCTCGGTTTATTTCGGAAGAACTTTTCTACCGTGAATTCAAACTGGTAGATCTTTCTGGGTAAAATCAACAAGTTGGATACTGAAATTCCTAAGGTAAATCAATATCTCGTCTCTATCGTGACGATTCTTCAATGTATCAACTATCAATTGTCGAAGAGGTGCACGATTCGGGAAAACTGAACGAAAAATTGAATACACACATAGAAATACATCTTCATTCTCACTATCTATTATACGACCACGACAGCACGAGGGAAAAGCGAAGCCGAGTTCAAGGACGCCGACAATAGCCACCGCTCCATTTCCACGAAACTTCTGATCTATACCCTGGAAACAAATTCAACAAAAAATAAAAGAAGAAGGATAGCAAGAATCTCGCATTTATCTCGTATAATTCGCTTGAATAAAACCACACAAAAGCAAGTTGATTTTAACTAGTTTCAAATGGAGTTAATGCTACTATGATATTCTTATTTCTCTCTTTTTTGAAGCTGGAGAAGTTGCTATGAAGACTTATATTTCAGTTACGAGTCCTAAATACATTATAATTCCATATTCATCATATTTTTCACTTTTCTAAGAATGATCGGACACACACTTTTCCGTGCTTCAATATTACGCATAGCAATAATCGATTCAATATTTATTGGTAATTGGTATTCCGATTTTCGTATGCTTTCTAAAAAACAGAATTTCATGTCCCATATTACAGATTCTCTTTTAAATCACACCTGTACAAGTATTTTTCCATGCGATTATCGAATTATCAATTGTGTATTATAGCTAAGAGGTAACGCGCGAAAAATTACAAATTATCTTCACTTCCATTCAATGATCCGTCAGCTCATCAGCAACGAGTGTTGAGTGTCTCTCGCGTCGAGTGGCTCTAAAACAACTACAGACTCTCGAATGGAGCTTCAGATTCGTGCATAATCGAGTACCAATTACTTTTGTCAGGCGTCGGGAAACACACACGCTAGGATTGCGCATACATAGTAGTCTCTCTCTCTCTCTCTGCACCACTGACGCCTAGTGTGATACTTAACGCGGACACATTGGGGCAATTATTTTGCCGGGGCAGTGATCGATTCGCTCATTATCATAAGCTGCCGCTAACGATCCGCAATGACTTATTGACCGAGCTCGTGTATTTTTTAAGCCGAAGCGCCGTGTGTGTGCGCGCTATATAAACGAGTGTTTTGGTATGTATATAACACGACTATGTACACACACGATAGCGGTGGGGATAGGCGTAGATTTCATTAGGAGATAACCGGTTTCATTAGTAGATCTTATCGCGGCATATGCCCTCGAAGGCGTTTTTTTCTCCCCCATCCCCCATCTCACGTTCTCACGTGTTTGCTGATATATATGTTTACGGGAGAAAATGTGAAAGGAGTTATGACGCGGATAATTCGGAAGATTTTCATGCTCGATTCGTATAAGACGTCGCGAGGGGTACGAGCCCCTGGCGTGTTACGGATGATTCATATGCACACGATCGAAATTTTAATCAGCAATAGTGTTTATGAATTTATTAGTTTTTTTTATCTTTCAATTTTTAAGCGTGAAAACTTATCGATTGGATTAAAACTGGCCTACATAGAGTTATAGTATACAGAGTTTGTGTTAAGTAAACGAATGCAGCTAGTCTCGCGTGATAGTAACGATTATTTTTCTCCTTTCTATTCAAAATATTTCTTTCCTTCCGTTATTATTGAAAGATCAAGAGGCGAAGCTAATTCTTGGTTATTAGCAGTAAGATATTACACGAGGTTGAAGAGACTTTTCATATAAGTAGTAATTTTCGGACGTATAGGAGAAAAGAGAAATGAAAAAACCCCAGATTAAAGAAGCTCTTCGAATTTGCCGCGGTAGAAAATTCGACCAATCAGAAACGGCTGCACGACTCCGAAAAGCTCACCAATCGAAGACGTTCCGGGAATCTGTCATAACCCCAATGTGTATACATTCTTCACAATAGATAGTGCAATTCTACTTATAATTCATCGATATGTAAAAGACGGAATACGTTCCATGTATAACTGCACCTGCACAAATCATCCAATAGAATCAGCTCATTAATTGAATCGAACACACGTGAAAATTGACGAGGCAGCGATATATATTTGCATAAAGTGGGGTTAGAAGTCGTTTTCATTTCCGACCAACTTGATCGACAATTCAGTAATAAATAAAATGCTCAAACGCACAGTAAAGTCCAGTAGTTTATGTGAAATAGTTGATAACTATTTTATATTACACTACTCTACGGATTTCTCCCATAGGGATCCTCTTCAGCTTTCATAGTAAGTGAATTGCGAGTATTTCTTTGAAATTAAGATTCAGATCGATAATCGAAAAGATGAATCGTTCGCCTTTTATTTTTCGGAAAAATTCACTCTTAATTATTGGCCAAATTCTCATTGACTGGATTTATTGCCTGTTAAAACTCGTATATGAACTTCTGATTCCAGGCTATGTCTATTGCAGTATTTGTGAAAAGGAACAATGGTTTGAGTAGCAGATGCAAAACCTTTATAAGAAACTTAATTTAATGCATTTAGTTTATATTGTATATCTTGATAGATAGCTGTCACTGTTTTAGACAAGAATCTATCAAGTATGTTTTGGGGGACCAGAGAATTTTCAAGATTTTTCTGTTTGTCAACTTTGATAATTCTTGTGAATTACAAAAAGCCCAGCAACCTGCAATTCAGTTGGATAATTTTTCGCTAAACTTTGATTCTGAAAATTCAGTTGTGAGAGACATGGAAGATGAACAAGCGGTCAGAGAAGCCAACAAAATTTGTGGAGTTTGCGGAGACCGAGCATTAGGATACAACTTCAATGCTGTCTCTTGTGAGAGTTGTAAAGCCTTTTTTCGTCGCAACGCTTTGAAAAACAAGGTATAAAACACGTGCTCTTAGCAGTGAGCATCAATTTTCAATTATGTTTCAATTTCTAAGATTGAAAACTTGACGATAACAATGATAATATTATTCAATTTATATTCTTACAATTTTTAAAATGAGAATTCATTAGTGTTTCATCAGGAATATTGGGCTCATTCAAACTGTACTGTTATCTGTTTCATTCTCACTTTTGTTCTGTTACTTATTAATTGCTCACTCGTGTTGGTGTAGCGTGCTGGTCTCCTTAATGAATGAATGGCAATATGAGTAATATATTTAATATTTTTCAGGACTTCCGATGCCCATTTACTGAAAATTGTACCATAACTCCAGTTACAAGACGTTTTTGCCAAAAATGCAGGCTAGACAGATGTTTCAGTGTTGGCATGAGGAAAGAATACATCATGTCAGAGGAAGACAAAGTTCTAAAAAGAAAGAAAATAGAGCTGAATCGTGCAAAGAAGAGGCCTAATTTAGAAAATAATCAGCCGACGATAACAAAAAATGAGAGTGCTGGTGATTTGATTTGTGAAGACACTTCTACCTCTTTACCCTCTGTGGCCTCTGGTACATCAGCTGTGTCAGAATCATATTTTTGGGAGTCTGATAAGAAGTATACTGACCTTGATGGAAATAAACAGTCAGTATTGGATAGTTTGAGTCCAATAACAGCTGCTAGTGTTCCAAGTCCTTTGAGTCCTCCAGAAAATTGTGATATAGCTAGTAGTAAAAGCTTAGAAATGTTGAAAGATTCATCTCAAAATTCGATTTCTAATTTCTTCAAAAATGATCATTGCATCTCCCAGAGTTCTGATGATTTCAATATCCAGAAAAATTCTTCTAGTCAGATAAATTATGATGCTCTTTCAAATCATGATTTTGATCAAGATAAAGGTCTCTCTGTGCAGTTGTTAAGGATAACCGACTCACTCTTTACTTGCAAAGAAATAGAAAAACAAAGTATTACGAATCATCTTGTACATTCGCAGAAATGTTCTAGATCTGAGAATCATTATTCAAAAGGTTCGAAACATGAAGAAACTTCAAAGGAATTTTCGAACATTAATTACACAGAATCTTCAATGAATACAAGTCAACAAGAACCAAATATACAGGAAAATCATTCTCAATCAAATACTGAAGAAGCTTTGATGAGCCATAAACCTAAGAAGAATAGCACAAACGAAAACGTAACTTCAAATTTCTCATCACATCAAGAATTGATTGATAAGCTAGTCAAAAATCCAAATTTGATTGCAAAAATTATCCAAAATGAAAGTTTACTTATAAAAATTATAACAGATCCAGATGTCTCGAAGAAATTGGTTTCAGATCCTGAAATTTTGCAAATATTGGGAGAAAAAACTGTATTCCAAAACATTCGCGAATTAAACAAAACCGTCTCAGAAAATGACTCCTCAGAAAAAGCGATTAACATGAAAGATTTAACAAATAAAATTATGACTCTTGATGATGAAAGTCAAGTTGAAAATCCTATTTTAACAAACTTGATCACAAATCAGAAAATTAAACATCAGGAACAAAAAAGTGATATTAATGAAAATAGTGAGTGCAATAAAACTGACAAAACTCAAAAGGTCCTTCAAGATTTCTCAAAGTAATAATCAATAAATTGTTAAACAATAACTCATAAATATTTATAAATCTTGGAAAATGACTAACCTTTTTTTCCGTTTTAAAGGATATCCAGATCTGCAAATTCTATTGAGTCAATTTTATGTGAAGCCATAAAATTGGAATATTCTGCATTTTCAAGCTTAGGAGGTAATCAAAGTAGCAGAGAACTAAATGATGCTGAAAGGGCAAAATTGAACGAACTCATTGTGGCAAATAAAGCACTTTTGGCACCACTTGATGAAGACATAACTAATTTAGTGAGTGAAGATTGTAAATTTAAGGTGGACTCGAATTAAACTTTCAAAGTTAATATAATCAATTTGAAACAAGTCTATTCATATTACTAATAGTACATATTATTTTTACAGGGAGATTCTAATGGTTCAGACCCTATGCTATTAGGTGTAATAAATCTAACAGCTATAGCTATTCGAAGGCTAATAAAGATGTCAAAAAAAATCAGTGCTTTCAAGAATATGTGTCAAGAGGATCAACTAGCATTACTCAAAGGAGGTTGTACTGAAATGATGATCCTAAGGTCAGCTATCAACTATGATCCTGACAAAGAAATTTGGAAAATTCCCCACAGTCAAGATAGAATGGCAAATATTAAGGTAGATATATTGAAAGAAGCTAAAGGAAATCTATATTCTGAACATTCAAAGTTTGTGAGAACGTTCGATTCTCGCTGGCGAGATGAGAATATTATCCTGATATTAAGTGCTATAGCTCTATTTTCTCCAGAAAGACCTAGAGTTGTACATAGTGATGTTATTAAGCTTGAACAAGTGAGTATGATGATTTATTTCTTACATGCGCTGCATAAATTATTCTAATTGCAATTTTTCGATTCTATTCCAGAACTCCTACTATTATTTATTAAGGCGATATCTAGAGAGTATTTATCCGGGATGTGAAGCCAAATCGACCTTCCTAAAACTGATTCAGAAAATGTCCGAGTTACATAGACTCAACGAGGAAGTAGTTGGAGTCTATTTGAATGTTAATCCATCCAGTGTGGAACCATTGCTAATAGAAATATTTGATTTAAAACATTAAAGTAGTAATTGTTATCTATTTTATTGAAATTCTATTACCAAGAAGAATCTTGGGAAGTCAATTTACTTATTGAGTTTTTTTATCATAGACATGTAAGCAGATAAATCGCATAACTGATAAAACTAGGTGAATTCCTGTTGTGCTAGTGATATGATAATTAGAAAACTTGTTGTTCTTTTAAAGTGCGAGAAATTCTATATTAAATTTTAAGAAACTTTGACAATGAAAATTACGTAGCAATTTGAAATTTTTGCTACGATGAATAGTTTGTTTTTTTGTTTATAAATGTTGAAAATTGGAAAGTTGTAGTACGTTCACCATTTTAACCTTATATGTAATGTATAATATTAAGTCGTTCCCACACCAATATTATATTCAGAAGACAATTGTTTACTAATCAAGTTGTTATTATACTCCTGAATAATAACATTTGTTTTGAATAAATATGAAAAAATTCATTATGTAACTTGATTGATCACATCGGTTACAATATGATTTAAAGTAACTCCCAAATTTAGTTCAACTTCATGCACTTTCAACGGTATTGGCCGAAAAATAATAATAATGATGAACATTTAAAGCAATCATACCTGTATATTCTTACACGTTTGAATTTTCCAAAAAATATTACAGAATACTACAGATTTACTCTCTCAATATGAAAATCAGTATCTCTGGAGTATAACTTGATATATCTGTAAAGTGGATAAACATCATACATTGTACACAGATATTGTGATAAGTCAGTAAAATATATTTTTTCCACAAATATTTATGTATACCTTCAAATTTATTTCAGCTTCCCTTCGACAATTAAAAATTTACCGTCTACGGCTGTCACGAGAATCATCCGAATCCGGAGCGGGTGAGAGAACCCCAATGAGGATTAGGAACATTAAAATAGTTGCAGATAGTGATGCTAATAAAAATAATATAGATAAAAGAAGGAAAATTCCGTAAACGAGGCATTTCAAAACTGTACAAATGCTAGAAAGGGTCCAGTTTATAGCCGTTTTTAAAAAATCCAAAATATCAAACATTTTTATTATCAGAGTTTGAGGTTATTACTTGTTAATTTTGACATTTTTATTGTTGTTCTAGTTTGAAAAGTGGACCGAGAGACTGTGTACATACGATTGTGTTTTCTCTTTTTTTTGGTAAGAAAAAGAAACAGATGAAGAGATATCATGAATGGAAAAATATACACAAATATTAACATCTTTTAAATAAAATTCATTATCAGACAAGCTATTTGAATAGTCTTGTTTTACATGTTGAGTATAAAGAATAATAAGGTAAAATATTGAAATAAATAAAAAAAAAACAAATATAAACATCGATACAATCTTATACATATATACATGCATCTATGTATATATGTATATCAAATATATATATATATATAATTGTAATCAGAGTTTCCAACTCTGTAATATACATTTTATGAGAGACTCATTTCAACAAACAATTTTCGTACCACAATTCATCGTTTGCATTGACAACTTGACCAAAAAATTTATTACCAAAACACATGTTATATAAAAATATCTTTCCTCTTCGTTACTCCTACAGTGAACTCTATTATAGTCTCGTTATACATGTATCAGACTTGGGGGAGGGTCTCATCTGAATTTTATACGGAATAATGCACGTTACATGACTACGAATTTTTCCTACATATGTTTTTTCTATTACAGATTGCAAAGGCACTTTCTAAATGGATTTTTGGCAAGAAGTCGGCTATGCGCCGACCGACAGCGACAGTGATGTACAATACATACGGAAGTCTTCTCGGCTGCGCGGATAGCGCAACGTACGACCGAAAACGAAGAGATAAAAGAGCTACGCGTCGCGCGAAACAAAGTTGTGATCCAACAGCACGAAATGCCGTGCGAATTATGCGGGCAATTGATTTTTTTCCATTCCCGAACAGTGCATACACTCCGTTACCGAGCGCTCGTCCCCAGAATTTCATCGGCGCACACGTGTTGCATTGATTCGAACGAAATCTAACGCGTTTGACCGGAGAAGAAGGAAGGGTATCCGCGGCAGAGGACAGAGCAAGAGGTATGGAGTGGGCGTTGATTCGAGTCAGGAGCAAGTGCTGATGTAAAGCCGTTTAGAAAGTGTCGCTGTAGCGAGCTATTGGCCATGCAATCATATACGTGTGTGTGTGTGTGTGTGTGTGTAATTGACAAACATAAATGTTGGACGATAAAGAAATTATCGGATGTGTATGCTCTGGTCGACGTTGGTGGTGATGGAGGAGTTGGCGAGGGTCCCGTTGATCTCGCAGCTGTCGCTGCTGGCGAAAGCCGCGACAACGGAGCTCTTGTAAGACAGCACCGGCGGCAGGTTGTCCCGCTTGTAGTGGAAGAAGTTCTCCGAGTTGCTGGCGTACGTCTTTGTTATCGCGTCGCAGCCGAGCTTGTCGGCGGCAATGTAGCACGCGCCGAGGGCCGCCGAGGTCGTCAGCCGCAGCAGCGTCAGCTCGTCGACGGCGCAGCCCCTGTGGATCTCGTCCACGAAGCCCGACTGCATGTACTGCCACGACTTCCACACCGAGCCGACGCAGATCACCTTCAGCCCGCCCTTCTCCAGCTTTAGATCCTGAAATCAAACGACCCGCGTCTTATACACATTCTATTGGGAATAGTTTGTATCGGGTCTCTATAATATCTATGTTGCAAGCTTCAAAATGCCCAAAAGCCCCAATAGAAATTTGAATTTTTGATTGACTGTTTTCTTTAGTTTTCATGAAAAGTATGCGAAAATAAAATCCACTAATCTTCAAATTATATAATGGATTGTTCCGATACAATTCTCATTCACTATTCAAGACTAAAATACATTGATGAGAAATTCATGAATTTCAATCAAGGTGTGAACTGAATATCGCCATAGGCGCACTGTTGCGCGTCGCATAACGATTGTCGTACGAAAAAATATTGATATATTCAACGAGAAAACCTGAATATTATCTATTTTAAGATATTTTCGAAGAATTCAATAAACTTATCAATTTTCATATCTAAGAATACTCTATATATTTAGATTCGTGGAATAATTGAATTATTTTCAATTCATTTGTTTTTCGAGATAAGCTTCTAAATTTACTCCCATAGCAAGTTTGCTGAATTTTTCATTCAAATTATCGATATAACAACCAATCAAAGTTTTCAAATAAAATTTTCAAGTTGTACGTATTTCAGTAAATCCCGTAAAGTTTAGTTTTCCAGCAATCTATACTTCGTATAATTTAAATTTCATTCTGTGATTCCTGAGCTATTTGAACAAGTCACTCCCTGAGCCGAGATCGATCAGAAACAAACTATCCAGCCCTGGATTTTTTCAGCTTGTTTAACTTCAATATGCATTTTAATGAATAACGCATTCGCATAATGCTTATTTCTTCAAGAAAAGCACGCGCGTAGCTCTCGCAAATCGAACCAAGCCTGTCCTCTCAAATACACCCTTATCCGCGTCGAAACGACTCTCTTAATTCGGCGACCAAACTCGAATCTGGCATGATCGATGAGACTCCGCGTATAACATGGCATTATGGGATAAAGAAGTGACCCTATACGTTTCCGCGTTCGGGTCGAATTTCCTTGATGGAGTTTGCCGAGCTCGGCAACCCCGTGGGCTCGATCAAATCGAGCCCTTTATTTGGTCCGAGCCGAATCGAAGGGCAGATTATTAACTCTCGCGGTCCCGTATCTTCGGAGGGGTCAATCACACCGAGCCAAGTCAAAGTTGTTCACGGATGAACGACCTAATGTATACCGAGCTTATCGCCGTAAGATTTGCCAGCGGCAAACACGGCCCATACGTATCCGCGACTAAATTAACCCAGTCAAATTCTATTTTAAACATTGCTGTTCACTTGAATTCAATACATCTCGAGTGCGATTTTTTCTTTCGGCTCGTTTGTTATTGATATTTGATTTTTAATTTGATGTTTGGAAATTACATAAACTCTTATAGATACTATGTCTACCTATTACGTACGAATTAGAACGTAATACGTTACGCTACTACGTCAAAAGTTTCATTCGGTGAACTTCTAGAAGGCCACCTTACTTTTGAGTCTCCGATTTCAATCAGACGTTTTGAGGTAGTTTCTTGATACCCAAGTAGATCATATCTGCTCAACCTTTGATTTCCCGAAGATATTAACCGTTTGTTGCCGATTTTATTCATCCAACGTAATATTTATACTTGAAAAGTTTTAGCGAGATCTATGACCCATATACCATATGATCTCATGGTTAGTATATTACTAAATTATTTTATACACAAGTACAAAATTGTAACAAATTCAGACATATTAAATTATAAAAAAATGATCTCTAACAAGATAAAAAAAATTTTAAATCGTATTATATTTTTGAAAAATCATAACAATCAGTGACTGGTCTCTTGTAAACAAGTAGTCCACAATAACCGAAAAAAATTCTGAGATACTATTAGCTGTTATGAAAACGTTAATTCTGCGAACTAGGATCTTCATATTCAAAGTAAAAGAATTGATTAAATTTTATTTTCTACTTTTCAAACTGAAAAAATTCAAAAGTTATGTTTTCTTAATTACGCATATTGCGACAATTCAGAATACCAGTGTATATTATACAACCATTGATTCACAAACGAGAAAATGACCGAAAATAAAATCAAAAAAATTCACCTACGAATCAAAAAGTGATCCGTACCCCGAGTACTTGATTTGTATATTCTTAAATGCTAACAATGGAAAAACACTGTCTAAATGCGGAAGACTAATTCACTTTTGTCAAATTGAATGAATCTTCTACTTGTGTACAGTGGCTCTTCACGCATAGGTAATCAAGATACAGGGTTAAAATCCGCCACGCGAGAGTTGGCTGTTGGAAAGAGCGGGGGCAGTACTCACATTGTGGGCCTTGCACGAGACGGCCTCGATGTGCTTGGCGAGCATGATGCCGGCCTCGTTGAAGAGGTGGAGGCAGAGGGGGTCGGCCCTCGCGCAGCCCTCGGCCAGCTCCCTCGTGAACATGGCGAACTTGCACTTGTTGAAGTTGGCGTACAGGTGGGGCAGCATGCTCTGCTGGTCCGTCACGTCGAAGTACTGCTTCATGGCCGGCCACACGTAGCTGATCGGCTCGGGCGCCTTGTTCAACAGGTCCAGCTCGTCGAACACGTACTTGCAGGCCCGGTGCGCCAGCCAGTATGCTGCCCAACAAAAAGTCATCCGTGTCAAAGGGGCCCGCACGCTCGTACAACTACTCCTCGTGTGTTAATCTCTTGTTTGGCCGATCGAGAGGCTCAATATTTGCTCGGACGAGCTAACGCGACGACGTGATTTGGACACTCGAGAGATTATTTCATTGTTATGTGTGCGCTCGCTGATAATGCAAATATAGATTGCCGTTCGTTCCTTCCGCGTCGATTGTCAAGGGGCAATTTTTATTTTACAATCACCCCTGTTGCATCTTTGGTGGGATTTTCTCTGAGAAATACGGAAATTTCGTGCCCGTGGAGAATTGTTGCGGCTTCGTGTATGGACGTTTGAAAATAAAAAAAAAATACGACCAAGGTAAAGAGAGTTTTATTGCCGTGTAAGTGAGTATCAGGTTTCTACTCTGTCGATTTCATACGCCGTCTTTCATACGCGCGTTGTTGACTTTTTTTCTTCCAATTTTCTCATGTAATATGGAAAGATATCATTTTTATGGAAAATTCATTGCTTTTGTCTCAAAACTCTTACGCTTACCAAGCTCGTTTCGCCAGTAATATTCAATTATCTGTGGATTCTAAATTTACTTATTCAATCCAAGGTTTATTTTTAGACACCATTACACTACAACGACGATCCCTCGGATATCAAATGAATCAATTTTGTTAAACTCTGCCCTTCCCTTCTTTGTACCGTATTTCTTCGGAGAAACCTTCGGAGAATCCGCAAGTGATTTTAAGAATTTCTCAAGGATAAGACTGAAAGTCACCATACCCAAATAAAGAATTTCATTCACGAATCAAACAAAATAGTATGAACAATTAACTATTCATACTATGCCAACAGACATTCTTAATATTGATTATAGACGATTTTTAGTTAATTATTTATAGAAGAGAATCAGATCAAAAGCGAAAAGATTGGATGAAAAATAAGAAATTTCCTATCGTCGAAAATGTTGTTTTCTAATGATCTACATTTTCTATGTAATAACATATTTCATTTCAAATCAATGATCAGGAAGTCTTCAGGTGACGTAATTCCGAACTCTATTGAGATAACTAATTATACTACAATCGGCTATCAGCATGTGTACAATTCAACGTTGAATAAAAGCACAAAACGTGAAATTCGTGACTAGAGTAGATTCTTTTCATATTATAGAGTTCAGAACTAGAATTTCGATTGCAGCGCGGATACGCGTTCTAGCTCCAATTGACAATTTAACACTGAATCTTCGCGATCCAAAGATACTGTCGTTTATTTACAACGAAAGCACGTGGGTTTGTTGATAGGATGTTTATCGTATCTTATATTTACCAATGCTCTATCGGAAAATTAAGATGCAAAAGTTCATTTTGAAACATTTCCTCACGTGAATTTGAGTTTCTCTAAGAATAAAACCATAACACTCAAACTCTGTGAAAGCCGATTTTTCAATGAAAAAAAAGTTTAAGTGTAAGCCCAATGTGCAAAAATCGATATTTTCGATAAATCTGATTTCAATCCTTCCAGATGCTGTCTATAAATCGCTACCTAATACTCCATTTACCCCTTCACAAAAAGACGCTCTTGACTGACTTACTACTGTCATGTTGTCATTAGGTAATATAAAAAAGAAAATAAAAAAATATTCTTCCACACCTCACAGCATTTTTAATGAACCCTTGGAAACTTCAGTTCAATTCCTTTATCAATTGCAGAAAAAACAAACTTAAACAATCCATCGTCTCTCAGCCTTTCAAAATCACCGAACCGAAGGAGGTGTCGATACCAAAGGTATAAAGAAATATGAGAAAGATTGCCGGAATAACGTGAATAATCGATTCAATCTGCAAAAAAAAAGTATTCGCGGCAATTCCTATCATAATCATCAACGATTCACCATCGAGACAACAGTTCTCACGGGTATTACTGGAATCTGTACAATTGTTCGCGCTACTCCTTTGGTCTAAGCCCGCCCTTGAAAAAGTGCAGCATACACGTATGAGGTAGAAAAAAGGTTTCGTGATCTCACCACTACCCTCATCGCCCATCATGTATCCCCAGCCGCCGCAGCCGTACGTCTTGCCGTCGGGGTTGATGAGCAGAGCGTTGCTGCCGGTGCCGGAGATGAGGACAATGCCGCCGTTGGCCAGGCCCGTCCTCAGGCTGCCGAGGGTATCCGAGCCGACGGTGTATTCGAGCGAGGCCGTCGGGTAGAGCCGGTGCAGCGTCTCCGCGAGTAGTCTGTTGCTCTTCTCCTCCTCGCAGCCGCTCAAGTTCAGGCCCTGCAACCGATTAGCGCACTCGTGTTATACGGGCTTGCCGATTCTCCTTTGTCTCGCGCGTGATATGTGTCTGGCCTCGGTTTCTTTCGGTTTTTTTATCTCCCGCCCGAGTAAGAAGGCCACGACGCGGGGCCGAACGAGTGCAGCACGCATGCGGGCGCACTTGTAAATGGAACGGGAACCGGTGCGGGCGTGCGGTGAACCTCGCGCGAAGGGCAACCAAGGGTTCGCGCACTGAATATTCACGAGCCGTTATAGCTTGTTGCAGCTCGCGCTACCGATACTCGGTTGCAGCGCGAGTCTTTCGACACACGCTCGCAAGTGTACTTTGTAAATCTAGAATAGCGAAAAAATACCATACAGTAGTACCAAAATAGAAGGTATTAACTGAAAAAAATAGTAATATTTTAATTATTTTTTAGTAGATTAGTTGAGTCAAATATTTTTCTACTAAAATTGTACTATTTTGCTAGTAGATAGCTACTACTTTTATAAGTTATGCAATTAAATAGTAGTCTTTCAGCATTTCAGATCTACAGAATAATGACCCTTTTCGAAAATCAATACACGTGCTATATTTAAAACAGTAAAAATTGCATTACTGGGAAGAATCAATAAAATTTAACCGATCTTCAAATGATTAATCACTATTTTATGCATCAGTTAAACAGTTTGTACCGATAAATAGTACTTTCCTATTCCTATTAAACATTTAGAGTGTGCAGCTTAGAGAATCTTGAAATATTCAGTTGGTCTTCGAGCTGGCACGGCGCGCGCGCTATGCGTAATGTTCATCGTCAGCATATTAACAGTCGCAATAACGAGGAGGACCAATCGATTGGTAATTGAATCTCGAGCGTGGACGTTCGCGGTCAATTGCGGAGCAACAAGAGAACGGACTTTTTCGATATCCAGTTGTTCTCCGGGGGTATCGCGTGTGCAATAACGTATTGCGTAGATGTTTCGCGCGAGATAGATGATGATTTATCGCCGTTCAATGCCGCACTCACGAAGATTTACCCCGCGGTTATTAATTCTTCAGCCAGGATTTTCCCCTCAACCTCAAGTTGGCCCGATGCTTGTATACATATATACTTTATTAATCCTCCATTGCGAATCGTTGAGTAGTCGATTCGGCTCGAGCAAGTGAAATAGCAGCTTATATACTAGCCAAGTGCCAAGGCAATACTCGCCGCAAGTGCTCCAGAGTGGAGAACGCAATTCATACGAGTAAATTAATTCATCATACATATATACACACACTTGTATATATAACGGTTCGTTCACCTTTCTTCCCCCGTCGCGCGTTCGTTAATTAGCTCCTTTCGAAAATACACGCGTGAATTTCTACGTTTCTAAAATTAGCACGAGCCGAACGGAGGGTTTGTAGGAATCGTCCGTGCCCCCCTTTATCCCGGCGTTTGCTCAGCAATAATTTCCCGCGTGTTTTGTCCGTTCGTTTGCAGTTCCCCGATAAACCATGGCACCGGTCAAATGTTTTCCCTGGCCGAGGGGGCGAAGTGCCGGACGAGCGTACACGAGGGAGCCGGAGGCTGGTAGCGGCAGTATCGATTTTCGAAAGCGGAATAGTTGGCCGGCCGAGCTCGAGGAAGCACTCCAATGTAGCGCGGCCCTGATTGAAAGTGCCCGGCGCACTTGGAAATTTACAGGCGGATATATGCTCGCACGGATGATTACACCGCGCGCTCGCGGCTGATCAGGCTGATCGACGCGCGGGAATTATGGCCCTTTCGCAAGGCCGCGACTGCGTACGTTTCCTCGCGCGCGGCTGGCGAGAGAACCGCGGCGCGGACGAATTGACCGGGGCCCGAATCAGCGGATCAAAAGAATTCGAGCGCGCCGCGAGATAACGCGCGCAAAAGCACAAGCTGATTGGATAAACACTCGCCGGGATGAAAGTGTCGAGCTACGAAGAGTCGAGAGCTCTCGTGGGGGGATACTATCGTAGTTGTACGCCGAGCTTGTGTATACACGCGACTCCACATTCTTGACGCGCAAACGCGATTTTTACACTGGCAGAAAGAAGCTATTGTGCGAATCTGGTGTATAATGTGGAGAAACACGATGCTTCGGCTTGGCACCTCGATCAATGCGAATCCAAGGATCGGCCATTGTGAATGATAATCGACACTTGACATTTTTAATTCTGATTGAGAAGTTTGAGTATGAGCATTTACGAATAGTACACGATAAGCTTGTATTCAATCTTGTAGAATATTGCTACGATAATTTTTCGTTGAAAATGACTTCGGCCAACTTCAGGATCATTTTCTTATATCCCTGAAGAGAGGATTTTCAACTTTGAATGAGTCGTAGAGTAAAAATTAAGAAAACAGTATAAAAACAATTTATTTATTCCGAATAGTTCCACCATAAAAAAAATTGTTTTGGGGATCAACAAATCAGTCAACCTGAGAGAACATAGATGTATATTACGTATAAGAGGTAAGGCAGTTCGTCTTCAAGTGCAACCCGGACTGAAACTTATTTAAACGTAGCAATTCTTATGCGTATTAAAACTATAGACCTCCAAAATTTTCCAGGCAATGAGTAGACATAATTACTCTTGATAAAAATAATATGTGTCAATTATACATATTAAAGACGTATATCGACCATTTACACAATATTAAAGACGTATATTGCAATAACAAAATAATAATGGAAGTCAACCCCATTCGTTTACTTTCCTGGAAATACATCATTCTCGTAATGACTTTCGTCTGTTGTATGTACCACTTTCTCAAGCTTAAACTTTTCATGCGTCGAATTGATCAAATTCTTTCTGATTATAGTCACGGCAAAAAGTTCGTGCATTTAATAATTTGTCCCGTATACAGAAAAGCTTGAATTTTTTAATAACCAATCCATTTTCAAGAGCTACATTTGCTAACATGGGGCATTCCTAACCACCTTCACTCTCTTACGTAACTTTCCAATATCGTAAAAATCGAATGCAATGGATAATAGGTGAACCCTATAACAACATAGACTTCCAGACAATTTCGACTACACTAACTAAAATACGTGAAGTAAATTTATAAAAAAGTGAAATTTCCAGATTCGATAGAATGCAATAGTATAATAGTATTCAAATATCATTCGATTCCGAGCAATGCTCAAAAACGTTCGTGTGGGAAAAGCGATCAAGGGCCGACGAGCATACATACTCTCCCTGATCACACGCTATTTCGCCACAACGAACCAATCGTAATTCCATAAGTAAAACCAAAAAAAAACTCACAACAATGTCGTACTGTATGGACTCGGATATGCCGAGTTCCGCCTTCGACCTGACGATCATGTCGTTGATCCTGGCGGCCGTCTCCTCCATCCCGAGTGCCTGAAAAACGCACACGTATAAATCAGCGAGGAGGCATGGAAAATCAGGAGGGGGTGAAGCAACGACTTGGCGCCAAAATACCAAACGGATACAGGGGAGAGAGACGCGACGCGACGAAGGCGTCTGCCGCGCTTTGCGTGCGTCGTCATTATTGATTGGGATAGATCTGACCGCATCGACTCCAATTGTACGACGGCAATTGCGCAAGCACGCGATACAGAAAATAGTGACAGAGACCACGTGATGGAGTGCAGTTAGCGCTAGTTCGGCCGACGTAATAGCCGCGCTGCTCGTCCATACAGACGCGCGCATTCTCTTCCTCTGTCCGTCTCCCTTTTCGTGCGAGAGCTACTCGCTGCTCGACCATCGTCCGACCCTTTTCATACGCGCGAAATCACGCGTCCAAAGAGACGGAGCATTAGCGCTTGTACTCTATACTTTCGCCGGGCCAGCGGGGCCAGCTCCGTCGATGCGCGCGGTCTTTATCTGATGCATGTTAACCGACGCGACGTTATTTCTCGCCCAACAAGGACTCTGGTGGGACGTCTTTTTGTTCGGAATTTCTCCTCGCGTGGCTTTATACGTTCGCGATGGTGATCTTGCATATGTATCCCAAAAGTGGGAGAGTCGGTGAATTTTGAAATAGCTCAAGATCTTGGGAGAGGTTCGAGCGATATGTGTGTGTATCGATATCGAGATATCATACTAAAATTTCCGTACTCATTGTAATCAATATATATCGATGTTATTCGATCTGCGGCACAGTGATTTATTATTTCATCGATTTCAGAGAGTGGAAGAGATCTTGATCTCGCGACAATTCAAATCACGCGACGCATTTTCACGAGCCGGCATTATGCTGCCAGTATTATTCTCGGGAATTGTTAATGTTTCGCCTCTGTATTTTATTTTCCGAGGAAACGATCTTGATGCTCGGGAGATTTTGCGAGTATGAATTCAGATGCTACCGATTCAAACTAGTAATTTACTCAAACTAGTAATATGGAGTAACCAATGCAACGTATAGAAAGGGAAAAAATATCTGACCGAATTATTCCCTTTATGAAGATTTTATAATTTTTAGAAATTGTTCGTGCGCGTAAAAAAAGGTGTATCAAAATCGAATCCCTGAAAGAATGTCCCAAACATTGTCCCCGTTACTTTGGATCGTCTATTCGATATAAGCTATTGATAAAGTGCGCGTGTGTATACTGTATCAGACGAGGTGACTTTACTATAATTATTCGTTGTGTCGAGCATTTTTTTCCATTACTTTTCGAAGAATTCACTGGTATAATTTTAGATCAATCATTATCGCTTCGTGGATGAGGAGATAACGATGGCGCGAACGAGTCATTATAATATACGATAAATATATCATCTAATCGAAACATTTTTCTATTTCAAAGAGAATTGGGAGCAATGAATGCTTGAAATGAATTTTGTTAGTTTGTACGCTTATGCAGTTGAAATCGAACGATAGCGTAGTTGCGCGGCCACTTGTTAACTCTTTGATGAATGCGTTTCATGTCGCGCGCTTTGAAAATAAAGGCCGACACTTTACCCAGTGATTTGTATGAGGACCTCTAACTTCAGATAATTTCTTGCCCCTTCCATCAACAACGAACAGCGTCGAATGCGTCGCTCCTCTGGAAAATAAAGAAAAACATAGAACTTTATCAAATTTCTTTTGAATAAAATAATGAGAATAATATCACTATCCAACTTGGCGAAAGTCAGCAGACTCAGTTTGCAATAAGTATAAAATTTAGTATGAAGTAATAAGTATAAGTGTAAAGTTTTGTTATGTCATTGGTAGGGCACATTTTCGAATAATGAAAGTGATTAGTAGAAAAGTAAAGAGTAAAGGCTGAAATATAAATAATATAATTGAATTCAAGTTTTTTTTATTCTTATATCGAAGTTGAAAAGATAGCCGAACACCTCTATTTATTATTTATGCTTATTTTCTAGTATACCAAAAAAAAACATATTGAGAATTAATGGTTTCAATTCTGTTTTATTGATAACTTCAGCTATTACATTATTCTTCAATAATTTTTTCAAAAATATGTAAATTTATGTAGATTGTATCTCAAGAATTTCGGATACGGTCGACGGATTCTCTAAAGGATACGTAACTCATTTCTTCACAGCTTCACTAATAATTCCCACTTTAATAGACTTATTATTTTCAATGATTTTTTGAAAATTATTCTTTCATTCAAAGGATACAAAAAGAACAAATCTATTTTCCATGATTTTGCTCTTTAGTCTATCCTTGGAGCAGCTCGATCTCAGAAATAAAATCACCCAAACCGTTTTATGCGATATCTAGTTATCTTTCACACTTACTGCGTAATATAATTGCATTTTTTATGTTATATAATTGCATTAAATATGCAATTAATACAATTGCATTGTTCGGAAACTCTTTAAATCATGATTGTTTGCTTCGGAAATATAGAATTGTATCAGAAACAAAAATTTCAATACAATCATCACACAAATCTTATCTTTCAGGAGGGAGAATTTCAAATAGGTTTTTATCAAACCGATTCGATGGAGCACGCAGACCTTATTTTATTTTAAATCTTGTATCATGGAATGCAAATCAAATAATTTTGATATGATATCAATATTATATCCATCTTTGATTTTTTAATATTAATCGTAATTTCCAGTTGGAAGTAATTTGTTCAAGTGAAATAATCTATTCAGAATTATCGATGAAATTTTCTTGTAGTCATATTAACGAAAACCCAACTGGCTGGGAGAACGCCCTAGATTACTTAATCTTTAAATTGCACTCAAGAGATAAAAAAATTTCTCTAATTAGCATGAGATGAATCGATAATCACATAAAAGATCGTGAACGAATTTGTTGGACAATCAAATTATGATAGTTTAACAGATATCCAAAGGATATTTTCATCAATCGAAAGAATCCTTCTCCCATTGAGAACTCCATTGAAGAAAATAGCTCATAAAACAAAATCTCTTCATGCAATTACCGAGCACACAAACATGACAATTTTTGAATTAACAACACATTATTTGAATTACAGGAGGCTGAAAGCCTGTGGGTATAAAACTTTTATCACATATGTATTTAAACTTTGGAAAATTAAAGTATTTGAAGATGTTTCAAGAAACTTTAATAAAATTCTGATTAAGATAAAGCCGCTTGTGACTATTCAGATTACTGCGCAATATACATTACCCAATGTAAGCTACCAAAAGTAAACGTGACTCCAGACTTCATTTTGAAATTTTTTTCAATGTCAACGTATATTCTTGATTCGCAAAAATTTATAGTTTGGTTGGTTACCGTCGCTAGTGCTATTTTTAAATAAAAACTTAGTCCAAATTAACCTGTTTCATAATCTTTCCAATATAATGCTGATACTGACACTACTTTCCTTTTATTTTACATTTTGAATTTTGAAATTCATTAATAATGTTATGTTATGTGATGGATCCAATGAAAAACTCATTGATATTGCTAATAAGCAGATATGGCCAGGATACTGGAACAACTATGCTAGTGATGGTCTGAGTGTAGATTTTAGAATTAGTGAGACAGCGATTAAAGAAGCTGGTAAAAGAGCTGGTGTATAAAACGCGAGTTGTCTCCTTAATTTTACGTGGATGATGTATTCAAAGATAAAAAAAATACTGGACACACTATAGACATGAACTATGAATCATAGAATAGAATACTCAATCTTAAGTCTGGGCTTGAATTAGCTAGAAAAGAAAATTCAAATGAATTGGATACTCAATCATTTTTGGTGGCGTTACAAAAATAAAAACTGGAAACTGTGTTGTTTTTGATTTTTTGAAAAATTCAAATTAAAAACATGTATTAAAAGGAAAAACTTGGCAGAAAATGAATTAATCTCGATATTCTTTTGGACCATGCTTTTATAGAACCATCTTGGATTTGTCTAAAAATTGTACCTTCCTTCAAAAAGGTTTGATACTTTTAAATCTGAAGTACATCTACAAGTACTAATTTCACTTAGACATCTCAATCATGAATCAGGGTTTTCATAATTATTCTAATATTGGAGTGATGGTTCCAAATCTTTTCCAACAGAATAACATTCTTGATTAGTGGGATCATTCTTATACAAAAAAAAATCGTGGACTTCTTGATTGAAATTTAAACTTCCAGATTCTCTTGCAGCTGTTTTGAGAGTCATCAGAAATAGTTGAGCTTAGATTTTGGAGAACCGACCTGAAACTATATTACAGTAGTACCCCTTTTCAACAAACTTGACACAAACAACAAATCGAACACTGTGAAACTTACGCATTGGAAAAGTCGAGATGGTATCTACTTCCACAGATATTGTGTAAACATTATTTTAAGGTGATAGTACGGATAACATATGATATAACAATATTAAATCCTCTTTTATTTCGTTCTCAGATTGATTTAATGAGACATGACAATATAATGTCACTGAACGACGATCTAATGAATATATAGTAATAAGACCGATGTTGGTCTGAAAACTAACAATAGACGATATGATTGTTGCTTTTTCATTACGTTTTCTTTCCCAAAAGTCAACTAAGGAACTATGAGAGTCAAGCCCTCCGAAAGTGTTATGAAGCTGTTCTCAATGAGTTTAGATTGCGATTGAACAACGAATGAATTTTTCTCAAGAAGTTGATGAAAGCGCAATGTATAAAAAATGGATGGATTTGAGCGTCAGAAGTTATTATTTCAAGTGACACAGTTTGATAGAACAAGGAGAATTCATGATAACCTTTTCATAACATACAGATAATTTCTATGAGAAATTACTCCATTATTTTGATTGATCAAATGTAAGAATAAATTATCGAAATTGGCTACGAAATAAATCGATCGTCTTATGATTCAATATTCATTTTTATCACTGAGGAGCCAAACGATAGACTTCAGATCAACACTATACTATTTATTGTATCATATTTACGTGTTAAATTAATCAATAGCTCGCGAAGAAAAATGATGTGTTTAAGACGCGCGCGTGAATCGTGGATTTTGTTATTGATAAGCGTACTGTATTTCAAAAGGTCTTATCGCGAATTTTCGTCGTGATCACAAAAGCCATGTTGATCCGCGATAATTGATTCGATATCGGGACTAAATCGTTCGTTACATCAAGGTAAACTGAGAACTATATGAAACAAATTATACGATATCGTACTCGAGAACAAGTGTCTCGAATACACTACGATTGAAAAAGACATTTTTTTTCTACGACTTATCTTCTCATTCAACACACAATTGGATTTTCTATCTAAATTTCCTCGGGTTCTATGTCTCTCCTTTTGCTATATGAGAATCTATCAGTCTCCTAACACGATTTCTTGAAATTAAATCAACATCATTTTATTCTCGTATTTTGTACTTGCTTACTTAATTAACTGTTCAAACGAGCTACCAAGTTCGTCCGAATAATTTTTTTCAAAAAATAATAATAACGTAGAAGCGATCAATAGTTGAAAAAAAACATTCTTGTCAATCGCATTGAAAAATTATATTCCATAACCCGTGATTGTAAATAGCGTTCGACAAACGTGTAAAAAACGATTCTCATACTCTCGCGAGAATCACCCGATACGAAATGATTACAGGAAAGTCCGTACAGGATTTTCGCCGAATACGTTGAGGCACAAACACCGAGCGAGTAGAAGATATACTCACCCTTCGAGTCCGCCGATCCTGATTTCATCGGCACTTTTCTTAAGGGACCCCGAGGATGCGGCGGGTTTGATCTGTCCGTTGGTCCTCTCCATCGCGTCGAATTCCGAGTGTTTGCTCCGTGTCAGAATGCGAATGTCATCGATCTGCGAATCAGACAATGGGACCCTATCAGTTTCACCGTCTCGACACATATGTATCATATATACTTTTATATTATATTATATATTAATCGCCAAAATCACAGTCGTCAGCGGGTGTCTAGACGTTGTACCGCGAAAAAAACTCACCATATACTCTCGGGAGGGTGAAGGAACCACGTATATGTCTCGAGAGACTTGGCAATAGTAGTAAGGCGAGGTTCGATTCGCAAATGATGCCGGAACCGGTGGCACTCGACACACACACACACACACACACACACACACACACGCGCGCGCGCCAACATATATATGTATACGAAAAGTAAACAACACTATCTCTGAGTGATATGTGCGTTTAGAGATATATATATAGCGGGGGGTGAGGACTGGCGCCGGCTCGCGGATTCGCGCGCGAACAATTTGAAAGAGGCGAACTGACGATCGGTTCGAAATCACCACTGACCCAATCCTGTCGTGGCTCGGGGAAATATACTTATATGTATAGGAACGTCGAGAAGATCGTTGGCGCGTAAATTGAGAATTAGTTTATCGGGAGAAGCCGCATTAAGGCCGCGCGCTCACCCTTCCGACGCGCTCCAGCGATTCCGAAAACACAAACAGTCTGCTGCACCAAGCTCCAATTGCCCTCGATCCGATATGTGTATATCGCGGCTTGATTAATGTAACGAACGATTGATACACGCTCAGAACTAATGGTGTGTCTGTGCTCGAGATGTTTTTCTTTGGAAAATGCGTGCCACCGATACATAAGCGAATACGGTGATAAAAACGCGCGACGCTTCCTCCTCGATAAAGCCTATTGCAATCAAATTCCGCGATAATTCCGCGCACCCGTTGTTTAGGCACATACGTGTGATAATGGACGCTCGCACACACCCAACGGTAATCGCGTATTCATTTTATACACATACAGGCGAGCAAATTTCACGATGGATACATCACCGATACAACCGTTGCTGTCGGACGGACAATATTTGTATGTGATGAAAGTTCGCGCGCCCACGCGCGGACGCATCGTTACACAAATCGCTGATTGTCGAAAGAAAAATTTGCTTACACAAGCAATAATCCGCGAAGGCTCGTCAGAAGGAAAATCAAATATATACACGTCTACCGCTCCGCGTGGTTTTGGCAACGGGGATAAACAGCACACGCGCACCGGCTCGCGGGTGAATTTATCATAGCGCAGGCTTATCAACACACACGCTACGCGCGGCAGGCGGCAGCTGACACAGGAATTCGCTAACCCTCATGTACACACGTGTCTATTGTAATATAGAGCGAGAGCCGCGTATTATCGGCGCCGATACACACGCGAATCATTAGTAAATATAATACACGTACTCGAGCGGAGGAAGGGATGGGAGCTGGAAGCGCTGTCGAAGTGAGAGCCGCCGCAGAGAAAGCGAGGTACACGTGATAATTGGTGTGGATATGCCCTATACATATACGTCACCGAACCTCAAACGATCCTCCGATACTTTTGCGGCTCGCTCGTCATCAAATCAGTGTATCCCGGAGAATCAACAGGCGAGCCCTAGCTCTAACACACACCTCGGGACGTTTGCTCTATATGCGTTTGTAACGCGGGATTGGCGGTATAATAGTAGCGGAGGAAAGTCGAGGGGAGGAGTACCGCGGCGCGGAAGCGACGTAAACAGCGGACAGAGGCGAGGGTGCGAGGACACTTACCTACGTGTACGGTGGTTCCGGGTCGGCAGCGGTGCAGGACGACACCAGCTGTTGCGCAGATGTAAACACGCTGTCTCGAGAGTGGGCACACACGTGTCGCGCGGCCGACCAAGTGTATATATATCTGTATATGTGTGCGAGTATAGAGAAAGAGAGAGAGACGCGAGGGAGAGGGAGAGCGAGTGAGAGGAGGCGGCGGCGACGGAGAGCAGCAGCAGCAAACTTGTGTCCCTCGCAGCTCGAGCGACGCGCGTTCACTGACTGCTGCCAAACGGCTGCGGCGCGCAAACGAATGTCGCCGCTCCCACCAGCGCGCGCCACAACGCCCGCGCGAGCTGGAATCAAGTGCGAGGTTAACGCGGCGCGCGCGCTCGGCCCGCGAGATGGGCTGGATCGATATATAGAAACATAGCTATGTAATACGCTGCCGCGCGCCGTACACACGTGCTCCGCGCGACCCTCCTCTCGCTCGCCTGCTCCGTATAGCCCGCGACATCTCGTGGCCTGCGCGAATGGTTTGCTCGCGAGCGATTTGTGTACTTATCGGCGGAAGAGTCGTTCCGTTGGTTCCATGGATAGAGAGCGTGTATTGTATGTGGGATGGGTATTTTAAAAAAATCAAAATGAATAATTGTGGGGGCTAACTTTGTACAGCCTGTGACTACTTATCGGCTGGTCGAAGTCGTTTCAGTAGTTACGGCCGAGTACGTCGAGACTGTAGAACTCGTTCTCCGTATAGCGCACTGCTGACGACGAGATGCTGATTGTCGGCGGCTAGGAGACAAAAAGAGAAAATTCCCGTATACTGATGTCGGGGCTGGTAGAAGAAGGTTACATTCCAAAGTTGTCTAGAGAAGCTGCCGTTTCAAGATACCATCGACTTTTTCGAAAATAAGAGTTTTCGATCATAATAAAAGATTGAATTTAGTTTCAATATGCTCGTACTTCATTCATTTTCATAATTACCGTAGAACAACTTCATCGTCATCTTCCAATTGAGGGACATTTTTTCTTACGCGATAAGTAACCACGAGTCGGGTATGAATTATTGAACAATGCGCTGTTATCATTCACTTTTTATTATTTTCAACGGGATCGATAATGTTTACTCTTACTGCGATGATTCAGTTTTCTCTTGGAACTATCCGAGGTGAGGATGATATCGAGTATATATAAACTGTACAAGTAATAAGTTTCAGGTAACAGTTTTCAAGTTACAGTACATCAAAAGTATATACATTATGATAGCTACAGAGAGAATTTTGCAGTCTCATGAACCGTTTAAAAAGTCGAATCATATACATTTTTTTTTCGAGTGAGCAAGATTTTGTGATGGGTTCGAGAATGAGGGTTTTGGGATCCGAGTGTGACCGCTGGCCGCACGTCCGTCGAAATGAGGAAGCTGCTCGCGATGAGATGGACGGCTCGATAATAATATACAGAGGCGAATGTCGGAAATGCGGGATAGGGATGGATTAACGAGTGACGGGCCCTTGTCACACGCTTGTTTTATCTCCGATGTTATTTTTTCATTATACCGTGCTTACTGTCACCCACTTGATTGCTCTTCTCTTTGCAGACTGTTCCGCAGGCTGATTCCGCACGCTCTGTATATATTTGCAAACCGTACGATGAACTTGGGGGGCAAATATAAGGTGAACCTTTGAGAACTCGGATTGAGAAACCTGGAAAATTGAAATTGTTCATTTGCCCACGATAACCCGTAGGGGAAAGGGAAATCAGAGGAAAATGCGATATTAAATAATATTTTTACATGTTTATTACACGTTTTCAGGAATGTTTAGCGTTGTATAGATTATGTATGAACCTGTATCTCTGTTCCTATACACAATGTAATATTTGAATTCATCCATGTTCGGACTATACAAATCTTCGCGTAGAGAAATATAATTTCATGTCTTTTTGAATGTGGCGGGCGGTGCGCGGATCGGTAGAACAGATACCTTTTCCCCAGCGGCTCTGCGATCGCGCATATTCATCTATATTTAGAATTTATCTCGGCTGGCGCTCTTACACTATCAGTGTAATTTTGAAATAATCCACGAGAAAATATTGCCGAGACAAAAAGAAACATTAGCGAGTGCACGCGAGCGAAGAGAGAAGCGAGCGCGCGGTCGTATTGTACGATCGCAACTCGGTCAAAGTGGATGTTGGCCCGCGAGCGAGGTATATATACACAAATACGCGTAAATCGCGAGTGTCGCGCGATGAAGACCACTTGTTTACATCAGTGTTTCGAGCTCGTCGTGTGATCGCGTCAAAATGTTAGAGCGTAAAAATCGGCAAGGCCCCGCTGCAGTGAACCGGGCGCTCGTCGCGAATCTCTTGGCGCTGATTATTACGGCACAAGTGCTCCTCGAATTGTCAACGGTGTGTCTCGCTCTAGATTCCATAGAAGACGATGATTCACTGATTGATACAATTGATCTCGGTCGGCTCGACCCTCAAAAGTGCTACGAAATCTGCTTGGATCATCGGCAAGACACCAGTCTGCGCTTCTGTTCGTTCGGAGTGTGGTAAGAGCGTCTTCTCGTCTGTTACATGCTTGAATTTCTTCGATCGCTTCGCCATATACATATACAAATACATCGTTCGCATCAATTTCACTTGAGAACATTGACACGGCTCGTTTGAATTACACACTGCTCTCTGGCTCTCGCGGACTTAATGAACGTGGAACACGTATCGTATATACAATGGAATATATGCGAACGTATCGTTTGATTTCCTGCACTCCGTTTCTAGTCGCTAACTCGGGACATCGTACTGCAAGATAATAGAATCCTGCGAGATAAAAAGTGACGTGTTTGAAAAGTACTCAACAGATCAACTGTTGGATGTAATATACGGTGAAAGCGTGATTATTTTTACGCTACGCTCTGATTACGCCCGACAGTTGAGTGGCATTCTAAAAATATTCAATCAACAACGTATGAGCTACGCATAATCCTCTTCAATTTGAGTTCCCTAGATTTCACGTGACATCGTAGTATATGTTCTAGCTGGAACTTTTTTTTCATGCCTTATCATCATTCAAATGCCGCGTTAATTAGATAAACTATACGTATATGAAACGTTTCCTATATCCAAAAGTCGTAGTCGAGCTAGACTTATTTTGCTGTCACTTTTATTCCAAAAAAGTTTCCTATTGATGCGGAGACTTGCTAATCAAGGGAAGTTCGAATACAGCTCAAATCAATTCGAAATCAATATGAATTGGTCTTCATATTCGATTGATTTTTCAAAGTTCGAAGTAATAATCTTATAATGTTGGTGTGTTTAAAATCTATCTGTCTCCATCAGAATAGAAATTGATCAATCGCAGATGATTAATCTCAATATCGATCATCTCGTGTGCTACGATCTAACATTTCTATCGGAATAAGGAATATGAGCTATCACTTTTGTTAGACCGTGTTCAATCAATCAAATAATCGCAAGACTGGAAATTCGAGAGATCACTTGAGAGACTTACATAGTATTCTTATGCAGAGATCGCAATACACAGAGAGTAGTAATATTACAAAATACACTTCTCTTTTTAGTGTCGCAGTGATATTACGACAACTTTAACAGTAATACTCGGAAAACATTATGGAAACAAATTATAATTTTTAATATTTTATTTGTAATTTGTTATAAACGTTAATTTGTCGCAATGGCCCATTGTAGCTGAGTTACTAAATAAAGTAGTAACTTTTTCAAATAGAATTTCTCTTCATCTAAGGACTTATCCCGTCAGATGATTTGATATGGCACTCCTTCACTTTTCCCACTCACGCACTTACATCTACAATTTGTATGTACGATCACACGACAGATCGAGGCAAGTTCTCCCAGAACATCTCGCTTTGATTCGCGATTATTTCATGAGTATCTTTAGGAATCCAATGCGACGCATAGCATTGAAAACTGCTTTGGCAGAATCACAACAATATCTATATAAGAAACTTGCGGCTTGCGGCACTATCAAAATGCTCGCAAAATCGAAAACAAAACGATTCCCGCCGCGTGACTCGCGCCCTCTGGCGTCGCGCCGCTAGCGCCGCTCGCCGGCACATAATAATTTCGTGTATTATCCGATCGCCAGCTTACCTGCGATCGGTGCAATATATATATAACTGTGTATATGCATGTGGCGACAGTATGTTGCCGTGGCGGGTGTGGGTGACAGACAGCCGCTTGCTTGCGCGCTGCAGCAGTGGCATCGTATCCTAACCTCAGTGGCCACTGGGCACTGGCCAGTGCTGATTGTGTGCGTGCGTGCGAGTAGTTGTACCGCTGCTGCACGGCGCGCGCGAGCCACAGACCGACTCGTACCTAATATAACAGTGCGCGTAAACGGTGCGGACTGTGCGTTCGTCGGCCGTATAGCGGTGTTGGCAGGGCCTCTCTCCGGGTGTATATACAGTGTACACACATCGTGTCTGCAGGCAGTTTGGTTGTGTCGCGCGGGGAGGAGGCGGCGGCTGTGTTGTGGGCAGCTGGTGGACGGATCGCGAGATGGGTGTTTGTCGCGGCCACCACCAGCAGCACGACAATAAGCTGCAGCGGGGCGGCGCGGCCGAGGAGGAGGAGCGGCAGGCCCGGCCGATGGCCCGCTGAGATGGGAACGGGAGCAGGGCCCACCGCTGGCCTGCTGCTGCTGCTGCTGTCGCCGCCGCATCCGAAACTCGACGATGGGCGTGTGTAGGTGCCGCCGACGGAGGAGGAGGGCCTGGCTGGGGCTGCACGCCCTGCTGCTGGGCTGCTGGGCGGTGCTGCTGCTCATGCAGGCCGCGGCTGCGTCCAACGCCTCGGCCTCCTCGTCGTGCGAGCCGAGCGCCTGCCACAACGGCCACTGCGCCAACGGCAGCTGCGTCTGCCGCGAGGGCTGGCAGGGCCCCAGCTGCCAGTACTGCGCCAGCAAAGTCAGGTCAGTCCTCCCTTGTGCCCCTGTCTGTCCACCCCACCCCCCCCATCTGCCCGTGTCTCGAGACACCTGCCCCCGCCTACGCGGCGGCCTCTTCAGCCGCACGTCTTATCTGCACTTCCTAATTGGGCTCAATAAGGCTGCTGATAAGAGCTGGAGTAGCCGGAGATTACAGCTGTGCTCTGCGGCTCTGTGTTTGCCTGTGCGTGTATTTACATTCGACAGACAGAAAGGAAAAAACTATCTCTGGACTGATTGCACGATGACCGCCACTGATAATCACATGTATTAATTGATAGCTGACTCGCGTGCCAGACTATTTTTATCACAAATGCACGTTTGATATGCTGTTGCCTTTGGGTATACTCGCAAATTGACAGCTAGACCTTTGATTCCTCTCTCCTATTGTTTGGTGTATATCAATTTACTCAGCGCCACTCAACAATTTGTCAAGCGTGTAATTATCAACACAATGCAAGCATGATTACCAGCTGCGAGATACTATATGGAAAACTCTTTCACCAGGTTTTTTCATTACATCTCACTAATGGTATCGCGTACGCATTTGTATCCATCCATGCCCATGATGTAAACCATTGTCTTCTGGTTAGCGTTGGAGGCATAAGCAATGAAATCTGGATTGTTACTCGTGATCCTTTATTTAAATTTCTGATCCTCCTCCTATACACCCTCCCCCCAACAAAAGCATCGCCCAAACTGCTAATGAATCATTGTCCACTCCGGACAAGAGTGTTTGAAATTGATACGTTGTATCAAACAGAAGTGCTACGGATGGCTCACCCGTTGTATTTTATTAATACATATATACCCGCGACAAAACGTAGCTGTAATCTCGTCATCTGCCGATGAATAATTCATGGGCACAAACAGTGCAGAGAGAAGAGTACATTGTTGAAACGCTGACAATCCATCCCAGAGCGTGTTAAATAATACAATAGTCTGAAGCGAACGAAAGAATTATCAGGCGCGGGCAGCACCTCCCGCAACGAACAATACCAAGTGCGCGTGAGCTCGTTGTCTCGAAAAAGAGAAAAAAAGAAAGAAAAATGGAAAAAGGTGAAGAACACACAGCTGCATCGGCTTGGCGAACGCCCGCGCGCGCGCGCGCGACGATAAATGAGAGGATCGCGTCGCTTTGGGACACGTCGTGCGCTGCTGCACTTAGCGCTTGCGCGATTAATTTAATCCGGTCGAACGCGCGCGCCCGAAACGGAGGAAAACAAAGAGAAATGAAAAAGTATAGCCGCGCGCGAGCTGCGGGAGGAGCGCATCATAATATGCTGCGGGGGCCCCGAGGCCCCTCCTCTCTCTCGCCGCCGATCATCCGATGCTTATCTCTCGAAATTTCTCCGCTCGTTTTTCACTCTTTCTCGCGCGCACAGCATGCATGTATGGTCGTCTCGCGCGGGGCCGGCCGGCCGGCTGCACTGTATAATCGGTTCACTGACCCCTCCCTCGCCACGCCATATGTTACACGACGATTTCGCGCCGCGAATCGGCCGTACATATACATATGCGGGTGCAGTGCAGGAGACAAGGTCAATGCCGTCCTCGTGTCTGTGTATATGCGCTTTTCATCGAAAATCTACGTTCAGTATATCTCGGAGAGGAAACGGCAGCAGCGCGACGGGCTTGATTATAACGCACATACTCACTCGGTTTCCTTTTGTGTCGCGCGAGAAGTGTACTTACTTGTGCGTATACCGTAACTTGCGCTGCACTCGTGTGTGTGTATAATGGGTGAACGCTCGCACGCGCGCTCGGTGTGTCACGATCGTCGAAAGTGCGGAAACTACACAATCGATCGTGTCGGTTTAGTATATATATGTACGGACGACCCGATTGACTAAACAAATTCCTTGAGCGGTTGCAAGTTGTGCTTGAAACGCGACGATAATGTCAAACAGGCACGCTTGTCCGTGTATATAGAAGCTGATTGCAGGTGCGCTATTACATCCGGATGAGCGATGATTTTCCATCGTTTTCCATTTTGAGATGTCTAGAGAACTTTTATCCCGCGGTGTGTGATTTGTCAATGGAGTTGGTAATCTTATGTGTGTGTGGGGAGGGCCAAAAACTTTTTGCGGTATGTTTGAGAAAAAACGATCGTCAACACTTCTCGTTATAGTACGTGTCATTTTGTAGGAAAATAAGAATATTTTCAAAATTCATGAGCGTCGTTTGTTGACCTTTCCTAGATATACCTAGGAAATGAATAGTTATCGTGAGAAAGTTTTAGAATATTTGAAAGAAAAACAATTTGTTCCTCGCATTGTTGGTCACTCGACAATGTTTCAAGTCATACTGCAGGCCAATTTTAAAAACAACGTTTTGCAAAAAAGCCTTCTGAGTATTCTAACAAGGAGAAAGATTCATGAAAGTTATCAAACTTATCAAATTTATCCTCGGAGGTAATTCTAGCGATGGTATACTGTAGATTCAAGCAGAACAAAAAAATACGATTTTTTGTAGCTGGTACGCCCGTGTTACCTCTTCAAAGGAATCTTAAGTGTCGGAGTAATGGAGGAGTCACCGAGATATTTTTCTTTGAACGTGCGGTTACGAACCTGAAAGGGAGAGAATAGTTTCCATGACACAGAGGTGGTATATTGAACGTGAAGACATTAGAAAGTTTTAGTGGCCGACTCACAATGACGGGGGAATTATATTATATACGCGTTTTCTCGCGAGTGAAGATAACACAATGACTATTGCTAAACCCGCAAAATAAGTGAAATCGTATAACAGGAAATATATTATTGCACTTTATTGATGGTGGAAAACTCGAGGATTCTCGACCAGACCGACAATTCGAATACCCGACCAAGGATCTATATAAAAATTCTCACGCATGTTTAATAACCTTGATGATTATGAAAAACATGTCTAAACGAAATCGACCTCCGATATAATTTCATTAGCAACATCCGTAAATTTTCAATTTGATTCAATGAATTCACAAACTCCGGATGAATTTACGCACGGTCGATTTTCAATAATCAACCGGGGGAGCGACTCGTGTTTCGCGTGTGCAGTTATCCAAGTTTCGACTGAAACATCCCGGGATCCCACGTATATATAATTACCCGTGCCACGCGTGCATCTGTCGGCGCGTATAATACACTGCAGAACTCGATATCGCGCGCAGCTGATCCTTTGTCAACAAGTTGAATGAAAAATTGTGCACTGAAAAGTCGTGCACGTGAGAGAGCGGGGGCATTCAATATTTTTCGCGAAACTTCTTTTCCCCGCTGAATTTCCTAGCCTTCTCAACCTATATACATTTCTGATCGCCGTTGCTCTGCAGAGGAGGCCGATTTGAATACGAAACGAGATGAAATTCATCTCTTTCCCCACCTCCTGCCCGGTAAACTACCTTCGAACTTCTGCACTTTCGGGGCTTCCTTCCCAAGTTTACTCGTCGCGAATCTTGCTGAACATTAATAATCTCGGCTTCGGTGCGTCGTTCGCTTCGTATATACAATAGTATAATTGACAATGGAGGCATTATCTAAGCTCTTTTTTTAAAATCACATTACGTAAATACGCGCGGCGCGCCTACACGCGTGTATACAGTCGCTCGTTTAATTTTATGCGAGAGAGCCAATTTCACCGTTAACTATTTGCCAACGTTATGTGTGTGTTGCCGCCTCTCGTCATTAATTCGTTTCGCCGTTTGCAGTTGAGCGCGCGAAAATTGCACCGATGTCGGTGTATATTATACGCGTTTCTTCGCGGATCGTTCGCAATTAGTCCACAGTATATCTCGCGAAAAAATCGCCGTCGTTATCACGCTCGCGAATCTAGCATTGTCTTCCCTGAGCAATGGCTCTCTTTTTGGGAATTTGAAATCTTCGCATAGGTTCGTATAGAGGCACGAGTGACGTGTGTATACATATATTTTCCTCGCAAAAATGTCTCGTCCAGCCGGAGAGTGACTAATTTTCATTAAGATCCTGGAAGCGTGTTTTCAAACTGCCGAAAATGACCGAACGCGAGGCGCGCGCGCGTATATTATCCTAAGCAAAGATCAGCCAGACGGTTAACGATGCTATCGGCGGGCAGACTTTACATAATGCCGCTGGATATTTCGTGGGTAATGTTATTACGCACAACCCGGAGGGCCTACGCCGGGGCGACCAGCCGCTCTCCCGCGCGCGCATAATGCACTGGATACGTGTGTGCCCTCTCTCGCGTCCCTTCCTTCTGCCTCGTTATCTTGCATTCTCACTTTATATTATACTGCACGCGCCCGTTGAAAATTGAGCGTTGCGCATATATGTATATATATTGGCTCCCTGTGTGCGCACTGACATGATGTTGAAGTTCGTAACGTTAATCATTAACGATTTCATAAAAAAATTTTTTTTTCCATATCACATTTTTTTGTATCCCAGAGTACTCCAGGAAACTTAATATGATTGTTTATTACGTTGTATTATTCCTGGAGTTTTCTGGGATACAAAAAAATGTGATACGGAACAAAAAAATTTTTTATGAAATCGTTAATGATTAACGTTACGAACTTCAACATCATACTGACCGACTCGAACTGTACGCACACCAAACGGAATTTGTAATTCATGTACATACCGTTCACCTACTTCACCCAACGAGTCTAAAGCCACGCGGTGGCACCGAGATTATCCGCAGCCACGATCTTGCTCGAACAATTCGGCTCATTTGTATACGCGTGTAATCAGTATTTTCAGTCGTATACTCGAAGAGCAGGCATTATATTCTTCGGATGTAAAACGCTTTTTTTTTCAATAATGTTAGTCTATATGAATAACAATGTTTTTGAGGAAAGATAGAAGAAAAAAACAAAAAGTATGCGAGCCAAGTTTTTTACAGAAAATATAACTAGAGCTATATTTGACCATATGTAGAATTGAGCGGGAGATTCAAAAAATATACTCATGGATTTTGTAATAACTGTAGGTTGGAAATTCCATATTTCCAAAATCACATCATTATTCGGGTCATTTGAAACAGACATTTTACCAGAAATGCTCTTCAGCCATAAATGTATTTGTATACACCTCCATCAGAGATTATGATTTTGTTCGCGTTAAAAATCACGACTCGGTATACGCATGTTAAAAGTTGCACCCGTCGTTGCGGCTTGTCGTGGGTTTAATGATCGTAGAATAAAACCTTAGAAAAAAATATATCGAAACCTCGCGAAACATAATCCCTGCATACGCTAACATTTTCGCTGCGCGCATAACAAAGTTAGCCGTCGCGCCGGAGAACCGAATCGCTCTCGAAAACCTCGCTCGCCAATGTCTAAAACAATTTTCACGGCGGCCGATACATACCTATTACACCTGCGCGCTCGCGCCCATTATACACAGTCAAAGTCACTCCGGCTCGATCGAGGGGGAAAAATCGAATTAGCGCTTGCGGAGCCGTCGCCGCGCGCAGGTAAGCAAGCTCGTGTGTGAAAAGGGCTAATTAATCAGGGAGAGCCAGTGTTGCGCGACAAATCCGAATCGTCGTCGTCGTCGTCGTCGTCGTCGTAGCCTATACCAGTCAAGTTGCAGCCAGGCTGAATTCCGCGCGCGTATAATCGCGTTAATTACGCTGATCGAGCAGGAGCCAGCGCGCGCACAGGCTCTCGGCGCGCGGCGTCAGAGCCGTCTTTATGTGCTCACGACGCCCTCGTCGTCAATTTTCGCCCGTCTCGACGGATCCGTCGCGTGCACTCTCGCGCGGCGCCGACAATTTTTCGATTCAATTAAATTCCAAACAGTTTTACGCGACGCGCTCGATTGAATTGAGAAATTATGCTCCGACGCGCGGCGACGTGACGATGAGGGTATTAGCAAATTCAAACTGTGTCATTAGGCAATTTGTATACGTCTCTCTCTGGCGTGGACTCTCTAACCATTGGCCACTGATTTTTCACTGTACCTCGTTCAATCTGCCCCCGTGGCGTGTACGCCAAGATTTGGGACAAATTGGGTATTGCGTTACCGAAAATAAAAGCAAAAACCGCCATCCGGGTGTTTTTGTAATGGGAGTGATTTAAATGTAAATTGTAGAGTTGCCTAGTGCGTGTGGCCGTGTACGAGAAGCGACAAAGTATACGTTGTGAAATTCTCGTGCGCTGCTGCTGCTGCTGCTGCTGCTGCTGCTGCACTTGATAATATGATAATTTAGCCAAAAAACGACGAATGTTTATTCAAATTTGTTCACCCGCGATGAATATTAATATTTCAAAATTTGACTGACAACAAAAATGAAACAGCTTATAAACGAATGAATATACTTTTAACCCGTGTAGGCTCAGTGCAGATTTATCTTTTTGACTCCAAGTACAAGCTTGATTTATGGAAGATGACTATCCATCATTGAGTTAATTGTAATTTTAGTGCTTATGGGGGATGATTAGAATAAACATTGCTTCATTCATGCATCTTTAACTAAGGAGCCTATTCACTCAACATTTTTTTTTGTCGCTGCACCTCAAAGGGAGTACCACAAAGTTTTTTCAGAGTTCTTTTTTTTACTTTTCATCGCCAATATTAACCAAGAGCTACTCCTCATATTGAGACGCTTTGTGTATGTCTGTGAGATTGAAACACTTGAATGCGATTCACTTTAATACTTTAGACTTATCATCTAATGAGGTGTTTGAAACACGAAATTGTTTTAAATTCTTTGTAATTCAGTATTCAGCCATTGTTTAGTGGTAATATTCAGTTTCAAAGCATGCCTAAATAGAATCGCGAAATTTGGATGGAAGACAAAGTCAATCTCCGTTTAAAGCGTCGAATCATCGCTCGACTATTCCGGAATCTCAAATGAAAAACTTGGCTCGGCCAGCATACCGAAAGATACGACATATGACGCGCACAAAGAGTAATTTCATATTTTCATGTGTTCGTGTGTGTGTTTGTGCGCAGGTTATCGGAGCCATCTGGCAGCATCCACGACGGGGTCGGCAACTACACGACGGACGTGAAGTGCTCGTGGCTGATAGAGTCGAGGGCGAACTCGTCGATCCGTATGCACATCGAGGAGTTCGCGACCGAGTGCGGCTGGGACCACCTGTACATCTTCGACGGGGACAGCGTCGAGGCGCCGCTCCTCGGCGTCTTCACCGGGCTCATGCACAAGGACGACTACCACATAAGGCGGGTGCCCGAAGTCATCGCCCGCTCCGGCAGCGCACTACTACACTTCTACTCCGACGTCGCCTACAACATGAGCGGATTCAATATCACCTACAAAATCAACGCCTGCCCCAGCAGGTCGGTAGCCCCTTTTTTCTCAATATGTATGTACCTTTCCGAAGGTCTCGGTTTTTTTTTAACCGCGGGCGGATATCCGACGCGATTGAGCCGGGGACATGAACCGATTACTTCGACCTCTGGAGCTTGGTGGCTTGCGGGCGCCCGTGTGACGTTTCGCATTGGGGAAGTTACGTGCGTCTAATAATCATTGGGGTCTGAGGTGGGTTGTGGGTTGAATGGAATTCGTTTCGTCGGCCAACATTCGTGTTTTATCGCTCGTCACCAGTGTTCTACTCTTAGAATTTGAAATAGTAAAAAGGTACTATTTATTAATAGAAATTGCATGAGTGATGAATGACAGTAAATATTAGCTGAAAAATCGGTACAATTTTAGTAAAATTCTACTAATTATTTTCAGTTATAAAATGCTTACTATTTCAAATGTATATAGAGATTATACAATTTTTCCATATTCGCACTAGGGCAATTCTTCGTCTGCTATATTCGTCTTTCATAACCGCACTACGCTTCTTGTTGTTGATTTCCAAAACGATACGGCGAGAAAACACACTGGCATTTCAATTTCGCATATCCAGACTCGACGCATCGTGAATTTTTTCACAAGCAAAATTACGGATTCGTTTGGGGAAGTGAATCGCGAAACGGTTATATCACACCCAAGTCATCGTGTTTCCTCGATGAAAATGTGCTATCGATCATAATATGGTATAAACACGCTTTCGTCAGTGTCGCATTTCCATGAGGCCTTTTGACTCGATAATTAGCGAGCGGGCTCGATCGTCTAATGACCATATACTCTCGTTCGCTCGACCTTGACTTCGTTTTTCTCCTCTCGTGGCGCACTGTACGGATAACCATGTGTTCTCTTTTGTATTTCACTCGCATCGAAATTATATTCGTGTGAATATACGCAAGTCACATTCCGTCCGTGTCTTGGCATCATAGCAGTGAACTTACCGGCGAAAGGAGCAGTCCAATCAAGTTTCTTCTGTATATATGAGTCATTTGGATGCTCGCTCGGAATCGGAGAGAAAATCTCGCGCGCCGCTCGGCCGTGGAATTCCGGATAGAGCTGAAATACTCTCGTGAATATTGAGGATGCGAGCCTGGCAACCCCATATCCGAATCGTCCTCTCTCTCATTCCGAACGAATGATTACCACGTGTCTAAATCGTGTCCCCGAACGACGGATTCATTACTGAACAGTTCTCGGCGGTCTCTATTCGTACTCTCTTGAATCCTTACAGTGAAAAACCACTGCATTGCAGTTAAAAATCACTGTAAAAAGGTGAATGACAAATTCACTGGAATGCAGTGAATTTCTTATGTAACTAAAGTGAATTTTCACTTTAGTTCCATGAGTTTTTATGGAGAACATTTTTACATAAAATTCTCATTTTTACATCACGATTTGCAGTAAGTGTGGTGTGGAGTGAATTTTTACTCTACTTACTGTGAATTTTATTTAAAAATGTTACTTAAGAAACTCACGGCAATCCAATGAATTTGTAATCCACCTTCTTACAGTGATTTTTCACTGCAATGCAGTGGTTTTTCACTATAAGGATTCAACAGAGTATATACGAATGTCTAAAAAATCTATGAAAAGCAAGAACTTTGAATAATTCACGATCTCGCGATTGGGCTCTCGTAGCAGTAACTTATATATAGAGTTCTATGCAGAGTACAAAAGAGGTCCTTGCACACGCGTACTTTGGCTGCCAAGATTTGCATTACCTCGGTGCTCTCCGCAGGCTCAACCAAATTTATCCACTCCGCGCGCGCAACTCTTCCTCTGTAAGGAGTTTGAAAAGGGAAAAACGAACAGCCGTACACGCGGCTGTTTGATTATTCACGAGCGCGAAGACGAAGTCGGTGTGCGATGCGCGCGCAGGACTTGGTCTCTCGATCGGCCGAGTTCGCCAAGTGTATAATGGGCAGAGAGCCGCGACGATTCGACGAACGAAGACGCGCACACAGTATACACCGCGTGTGTTGCTGCGTTGCCGCCAATGTGGCACGAGCGGCAAAAACAAATGGCATTCGGTTTTTTTGTCGCGCTTTGCATGCCTCTCGCGATGCTCGAGCGCGAGTAAAAAGCGCGACGGATATGATGCCTCGTTGACTCACTTCTTCTTCTTCTTCTTCTTCTTCTTTTGCTGTTGGGACAAAGAGCCTCTCTTCGCTCGAGAGCCGCTCTCGTGCAATTTATCTTCCGTAAAGGTTTTTCGAATCGACTGCCTTTTCTTTTGAAGTTTCTCGAATCGCGAATTATTTCGAATGTTTAATTGGTGCTTTTTTTTTCTTTCGCATTGTTTATGTGTAGCGTTCCGAGAGGGCGATCTCAACCGTTTCTCTTTATGTATTTTATGTCGTCGCGTATCGTTCGTGGTTATATTTGGAAAATATATCGGCGATGGAGAGAAAGTCGAATGATCGCTGTATGTGTTCGGGAGTTGTTTTAGTGGTCGACAATTCGAATTGAGTTTTGTGCTCGTGTAGATTTTGATTGAAAAAAAGAAAAATCACGAGCAACCAATCGAATAAAGTATATTTCGGCGGCTTCAATTCAACTTTTCGAACGAGGAAAATGATACGGGTGACAGCCTATTTCGTACGAATAGCTTCGCCGTGCAAGAACATATCCTATTACCGGGAGAACTTTATACGCGACGTGAGGTAAAAAAAACGAAAAAAAAGTTTCGAATCAAACGTGACTTTATTTCGCCTGCCATGTGTCGTAAGTGACGTAAAGTTGTGCGATCCTCTCTAAATGCGAATAAGTTAAAAATGACAAATTGATTTTGAATGTTTACCATTCCGTTAGTAAAAATTGCATAACTAGAAAGCATTGAATACTTGCTCGATTCAGTTGTAAACTTTTTCATTGTTTAAAAAGAACGCGTATTTTTTCATCGATTTTGGCAATACACTGCTCATACTCAGTGTGCTGTACATGAAAATTAGAGTGCCTCCTAACTGTACACCGGAGAAGCATTACGCAAAATCAGAATTGTCCTTGAGCAAAATTTGAGTCTTACAATCTAGAAGACGAAACTTACTACCGATTTTTTTCCGATAGTGTCTTCGGATACGTCCGGACCGTACCAGGCGATTTCGAGTCTTACAAGTGTCGTCCACCGAGTAATATTCAATCGCAAACGAGCCCAGCCATACTTTCGTAATTTCAAGCGACGTTACACAAATAAACAACGTTCACCGGGACGAGGCAACGAGAGGAACGTTTGAAGAGTAAAAGTTTCGAAAACTCGTGTAAAAACTCGACGCGAAATATATTAACGGCGAACTCCGGCGAATTTTTGGGGAACGCGTATATATACGGACAAGCGTCAACTTGGCTGCCCCGACCCGCGGCTTTAAAAACACGTCCGAGTCGGGGGAAGCAACGGATATGCATTACGCGATAACGAAACCCTTCTCACACTAATAAGATTTCTCGCAGGCTGTCGAGTCGCGGAGTGAAAGCGACTGTGGCATCCTCTATCCCCGTCATGACGAGACTCCGGCTCGTCGTCGGGCGATTACCTCACGCGTCCAAATCCGGCAGGAATCGATCAAAAAAAAAAAAGAAAGTAAAAACCATCGCGGCTCGTTCGCTCAACCTTGATTGCCCGTAAGCTCGCGTGCGACAGACGCTCGATGGGAACACGAGAGAGCCCACATGTAAAACAATTCGCGCGAGGAGGGAACTGCAGCAGTGCAGCTCGTCGCGCGAGAGTCGAGTTTCCTCGTTGTTCTCTTATACGTATATATATACACGCACACTCGGCCGCGCACGCGGCCAAGGAAAAGAATCAATGCGTGCGTGTGTGCGCGCAGACGGGCTCCGTCTTTCTCTTTACGTCTCTTCGTCGGCCTTCCGAGTTTACTGACACTTGGCCGCGCCGCCGCCGTCTGACTCATAAGCCGTATAACAGTTGTAGGCGCACGCTCCGGATTGACCATAGCGGCGTCACGACTCTACCTATATGGACGGATATTTGTGGATACTGCTGGCAAATTGATGATTATGTATGTGCCCAATCAACGTCGTCCATTCATACACGCCGAAGATCAAACACTATTGATTCGAGTAAATTATATACCCATTCGATGATGCTCGTCCAATCAAACATGTGTATGTAACGATATCCAAAAATAGTTGTTAGTTCTGTTCCCCCGTGTGGCTTATGTTGTATCAGTGCTCTGGGAAGGCTTTATAGAAACTAATGATTCGCATTTGAATTTTATCGTCGCGCTGTCCGAGTTTGTTGTTTCTTTGGGAGACACAATTTCACTCGGCACGAGGTGTCTTTGAGTAAGGCTTTCCGATGCATCTTCGATTGCATTTTGAGCCACTTCGATGGTAATGTAATTTCGCGATAAGACGACTGCCGATAAGCATAAGTACATTACGATGTTGACGAACGATTAAATGATATTGATGATTCTCAATTTACTCATTTGCAAAGTTGCCGCGTATACCTATATATGCACGTATTCACAATGTCATTACCTTCGATTACTCGCGTGTACGTGCGATACACAATACACTGTTCATTGCTCATGCGACATTGTATACTTTTTCACGGTTAATCCGTACATATTTATATGTACACCGAGCGTACGAATATTACGGACAATTAGCCGGGAGATAAAAGTAAGGTTGGCGTAATTGAATGATTATACTCTTTCCTCATCCTCTCGAGCCGCGGCTCTTGAGAAATTATTACTCCGATACTAGGAAGGTTATATCTTCCTCTTGTCCGCCCGATCGATGATAAACTCACTAATCTCCAAGGCCAAGGACCCGCGAGATCTTTCTTTTTTTTCCTTTTTCGCTAAAGAGGGCATTTCATTCGACTGCATACATCGCAATCAAACCAATTAGCCGGTGTACACATCACGACCGATCGTTAATACATACATACATACATAATGGATCCGGTGAAAATGCGTTAACGAGATGTGCGTGGTGATTTCAGGGACTCGCAGGTGGACTGCTCGGGCCACGGGGTGTGCATCGAGGGGGTGTGCACGTGCGACGCGACGTGGATGGGCGAGGCCTGCAACGTGCCGGTCTGCCCCAACAACTGCTCGGCCCCGAGAGGACAGGGCGAGTGCAACCACGAGGCCCACAGATGCGACTGCTACCACGGCTACAAAGGTATACCACCGCACCCTACCGACGCTGAATTTTCGCCCTCCTTTGGCCCGGTTGTACGTGCTCCGCATCTGGATTGCCCGTCCCGTCGATTCATCCAACGGATCCTGATTTCGCTCGGGGGGAAAAGTCGAATCCAACCCGCCGAAGGTTCGCGACGCCGGTGACCCAACGGATTTTCGGAAAATTGGAGATTTGATTTTTCTGAAATTGCATCGTTGACTCGGGTTTCTCAAGAGTCAGCACACGCAGACGTGATGCGGAGAGTCGGATGCGATTATGATACCACTTTTTCAGGGAGAAAATTCGCTGTTATCAAACAGTGCGAACTTTGGATACTTGTAATATGATTCTCGATTCCACGTTCGGTATGACGTTCCAAGGCTGTGTCGGTTGAGCCGACGAGGCCCAAGTGTCAGTCCCGAATAATCGTATTGTGTATACCGATTTCATAAGGCCCGATTGACTTCGCGGCCGGTCACATCACAAGATACACTTTATTTATAGGGTAGAAAGGGACAGGTCGGCAAACTATGAATATCTCATGATTCACGCGACCCGTAAGGATGACGCTCCACGCGATTTGTGTACATTAGCATGATACATATTTGCCCTGAGTACCATATGTTACCAGCGTTGCTTTAAGAGGAAAGAGGAATTTTTATATTTTGTTAAAATTCGGTCTAACTGCGCCTCTCTCTCCCTATGTCGAATGAATATCACCAGGTCGTTATCCAAAAGTCCAACATTGTCAAGCTGAAATGTATAAAACCCGTTCGATAATGTTAGCCAAGTCAACCGCGGACAGTGATATTCAAAAGTCGGTGACTCTATTCTCCAGTATCATTAATTTATCATGTGGCTGACTCTATATCAGTATTTCCGGAAACAGTTGAATTCTTTTACGACTCTCGATAACCAAGCTTGCTCGATTGCTCTTGCTACACTTGTAATCAAGACACGGTCAACATTTAAAATGAAACATCTCCCCCCCCCCCCCCCCCCCCCCGCAAAATGTGATTGCGTAAATGTTTGTTGATATAAGTGTGTATGAACTCAGTTAATAATCAATATGTAATTAGCAATATTTAATAGTGGTATTAGTAGGTAAAAGATAGACGTTTCGTCCTAGATCCATCGATGAAGTAAACATTCTTTCATTTTTTTTAATGAATTTTTCTAAATTACATATTGATCATTCAATAAATTCATATAAATCTATATTAATAAACATTTACAAAGACAGATTTGGAGGGGAGCAAAAAATCTTCAGTCATCCTTGACTACAAGAATAGTTAAACACTCGAGCAAATCAGTTTAATTACCAAGAATCAACTAGGAATTGAGATTCTCTGACAACGCTGACAGAATGTCAGTTACATATATGAACGACACATGTGTTTCCAGTGCTAGCGTTACAAGTTAAGAGAAAAAACCACCCGCGGGAGGCGCCACGTCGACGTGCTTCCGTATAGGCGTACTAGGCTAAAAAAAAAAAAAGAAGAAAAACAAATCAGGAAGTCGCGCGCCACAATATTACAAGCTTTTCGCGGATGTTAGTGAGACTCGCGCCGCGGTAAAGTCCCCGCGTGTATATAAGTATATACGATCTGCGGCCGCGCGTTACTTCGCCTCCGAGCATGTCCTCGAGCGCGCCGTTTTTTCTCCTCCGTGAGTTTCTAAATTATGCCCGACTGCGGCGGCGGCGCGTCTAAGGAAAAAACGTTACGCGCGCGTGATCGTCCAACTTCGCGTGAGTTTCAATTTGAAAATTTTAGAAGCCTCGCGCTCTCCTTTCGTTTATCTGCGAGCGTCTCGCCTACTCGTCTTCGAACGTATATACATTCCGTCGAATGCATTTTTCAACAAAGCCTACATGGCTTTTGAAAATTCGCAAGTGAGCGCACGAAATGGGTTTCTAATACTCTTATTCCTGTGATTTTGTATTGAGCATCGATTGGGTAGAATTTGATTTTTGGGACACGTGTCCAGGAAGTTTTTATATTCAACTTGGCGACCGTGGATGGGAAATGAATTTTCAATTTGAAACCTAGAGAAGAATCATGGAAGTAACTCCCAAAAACCTGACCTACAAAGAAAAAGTTGATATAATAATGGCATAGAGTTGTCCAAGCGATATCTTCTCTCATACAATTATAGAACTTGCTTTCACCGCGGTGTTCCTGAATAATTCCTCCCGGGTACTTTGTAAGCACGCGCGAAACTGCTTAGGTCGGTTGAAAAATTGCAATGTCACCTATGAAATTGATGTAAAATGATTGCCGACGCCGGCGGATGTATGTATAGCGGAAATTAATAATTTATGAATTGAATGATTAATGACTCCAGTGAAAAGTTGAGCAGGACTCCAAGCCGGTGTAAAAACAATGATTTACGATATCGACGTAAGTGTCCCAATGATCTTTCACGTACTGGCGATTTGTTCGAAATTAAAAATTAACAAGTCTCAATATGCTTATTAACTAGCGGTGAGCTACGAAACGGCGAAAAAAAATATCGTACTGCCGAATATGAAACCACCAACGTTACACTTTTCATTTTCCAAAATTTTTTATCAATCAATCATTTTGATGACACGTGCCGCGCGTCGAGGTGGGACCAACCAAGGTCTAATCGTCGGAGTATAAATAACCACGATTATTCAAGTCATAGAGGTTGAATTTCAGGAAGGTGAAATAGAAGCCGTGAGCGCGCGACGCAACTTCCTGAACGGTAGTCCGATCGACGCATGAAAAATATACATCTCTCCCTGGCGGTATACCCTGTATACCCTGTATACCTGGTATACCCTGTACAGATGCCTACTCCCCCGGAACGATTGTGAAACACGCCGAATTGGTATTTGCGCGCAGGAGCTGACTGCAACCAGACGAGCGAGGGAGGCTACTGGGACGCGGTGAACTACAACGGGCTGGAGGGCTCGGCGTCGCACTGCGCCGTCGTCTGGCAGGACTCGCTGTTCGTCGTCGGGGGCGAGAGCTTCCACCGGGCCCGCATGATCTACGTGTACGACTTCAACGGCAACGTGTGGGAGACGCCCCACGTGGGCGGCCGACAGCAGCCCCTGCCCCGCTACGGACACTCCTGCGTACTATTCGGCGACAAGATCTACATGTACGGCGGCGTCATACACAACGCCAGCGTCACCAACGAGATTTGGGCCTTCGACGTGTCGGCCCAGCTCTGGGAGAACGTCACCGTACACGACGCTTGTGTCAACTCCACCATGTGCGGACCGCTCAAGGTATGAGCTACGGCAATTTTTGATCGTCCTTCGTTCGCGCCGGGGCTCCTATTTGAGAGATTCTTCGTGTCCGAGAATCTTTGGTTGTCCGTAATCGGGCCGTTTCTATTATGGCCCATGAGATTATTAGATTTATTTGGGTATATTTTTTTTCGCGTCGGAATTTTTGCTTCTTGAAAATCTTTACATTTTCTTATTTGTGTACTCCCTTAAATCCTTACAGTGAAAAA